>JAIPRK010000199.1:0-305177 GCA_025469195.1 Chaitophorus viminalis
TATTATTATTATTATTATTATTATTATTATTATTATTATTATTATTATTATTATTATTATTATTATTATTATTATTATTATTATTATTATTATTATTATTATTATTATTATTATTATTATTATATTGTGCGCGGAACATTGAACGCAACAACGACTGCCAGTCTGCAGTGCGTGTCCCATACGCGCTTTTACATTGCGGTCAAGGATTTCATAAAACGATATCGATAATTATATTTTAGGGTTTTTGAGAAAAAAAAATATAACAAAAAATATCGGGGCTCGTTGGCGATAAATGTAACCGTGTACCAACCTTTACTTCGCTATTGGCAATCATGAATATACCTTGCAGGTTACGCATTAAGTCTAGAGTCTTTCGAGAGTTCCAAGAGTGTTATTATTATTTTATGATTTAAAAATGGACAAATATTTAAACATTTAAAGATTTAAAGTGATAAAAGTTGAATGTGTTCTGCAGGAGTTGAAAATTCGTGGGGTTTATGTAAGACACAATAAATCGCAACATTTCATTTCGAACATGAAACACCTAAATTTATAATAAACCTCTCCCCCCGCCTCAACAAGGTTATTGACCTTGTTTGAGCCTATGGTCAAGAATTAATAAGCTTATGTGCGTCATCATCATAATGCAATTACTTTAATTACTATACTTACACCGCTTGGAACCGTCGCCGCGGTCACCGGTCGGATGTATATATAGGTACCTACCGCACACTCACGGTGTTATGCGATTGCATAAAAATCACTCTATCATCTCCCTATTACGTGTACTGCAGTTCGACGTATTAACGTAAGTTACAATGAGCATTAAAATTTAAAATATTAGGATATTGCAGAACAATCGTGCAATTTGTAAAACGACGTTTTCGGTATAGTTTTTATTATAACATGATGACGTATAAAAAACATCCACATACAGTGTAGAGGCGTTGGAAGGAGGAGAGGGGGCAATCGACCGTTCATGAATAATAAAAGGGGGGAAAAAGTTTACTTTACCTCCCCCTACCGCATTAAAACTAAAGGGTATGCAATCTTGGATTCATTTTCATGGATGTGCATAGTAATTATATTATTACTTTTGAATATAACTTTAGGTATAAAGTGAATACGTGTTATTTTTTGTTTCAATATATAAATGTACAATAAATATAATGTATTTATATTTACACTATGCTATAATTATATTAATACATTTTTATATTTATTAC
Source organism: Chaitophorus viminalis (assembly GCA_025469195.1). Lineage (NCBI taxonomy): Eukaryota > Metazoa > Arthropoda > Insecta > Hemiptera > Aphididae > Chaitophorus > Chaitophorus viminalis. The sequence continues at coordinate 1,227 of JAIPRK010000199.1, forward strand.
TATATAATACACTATACCTATATCAACATTGAAAGAATAAAATATCAATAAAGGTTTTCTGTTATCAATTACAAATAAATATAATATGTATAATAGTCGTTAGGTTTATTATGTTTGACTACCCCTCCTCCCTCACGGAAAATAGTTCCTGCACTACACCTCGTGTGTACCTATTTATCACTACAATAATATATACGTAGCACATTAATAAAATATAATATATACATACAGGTAATGCACGCGTTCTACAACCGTGTATGTTCGAAAATTATGCATTTTTAAAATTAAACCTGGGCACACCTTTGTTCACGTCGATCGTCTGAACGGTAGCGATAGGCTATATAATTGTTGATACTGTATAAATACTCGCGTATATTTTTTTGCAGTGGATTTATTGACAAAATTACAAGGTGGTCAGCGAAATATTAAAACAAGCGTGAACGTTTAAAAACAAATATCTTGAATACCACCAATATAATACTCGTATATACAAAATCGGGCATTAGTCGAATAAAAATTATTCTTTGTTCATTTATTTTCCACTTCTTGTTTATTTTATTCATCATTTTATTCGTCATTCAACATTCCAGATCTATTCACTGATTGTTATTCAGTACTTAAATATTTAACTATTCGCTATTTATTATTATTCCACATAAACTGTTCAACTGGAATGTTTGGCAAAGAACTTGAAGTTTCAACTTTATTAAAATCATTTTATTCCGTATTTATAGCATATACTATACATCGGTAATTAAGTCATAATAGTCATATTATAACTGTAATCGTTATCGTTTATATTATAATATTATAATTATTATCATTTTGTAGTACAAATTACAATTATTCACAAACAAAACGATTTATAATAATTTTTTTTGACACTAAAACCCGTTTAAAATATATGTATTATTATGTATTCTTTATTTGTAAAATAATGATTTTATATGCTTTATCCATCCTTTTATTTTTTATCAGCCTAACTCTGGGATCATATTATGAATAGTGAATATAACTATGTATTAACTGATAACTATATTATGGTATATATGCAGTATTATATAATGTTTTATATCTTTTTTTTTAACATTTTAGCTGTAGACCGGTGGACATCATAAGTAAATTTTATAAGCATCTAAGATTATGATAATGAAATATAATTATTAACGGTGCATTATTTTTTACTGTATTTTATTGTAAATTAACCACAAAAATGATGAAACGGTTGTGGAAATAATGAACTTTGAATTTCGAATGCAAATGGTACGGTTAAGATATTGAATTATAAATATACACACATACCGAAATGGGTTTGTGCGTAAGCCTTTATACGTTTCGCATCGGGATCTATTCTATTTTTAATAACATGTGATTTAATTGCCCAAAAAGTTTGAAATATTTCATAAAATTACTTATATATTTAATATACTTGTTTTATATCAATATTATAATTGTAATATAGCTTCGTATACCTATTTTATAGGTTTCCGTATCTAAGTATCTTCATATTATGTCATATTGTGTATGGATATTTTTATTTTACATTTTTTTTTTTTTTAAATACCTACTGATAGGATAATATAACGCAATTCATACAATGTTTAAAACATATTTTTTATTTTATTTTCTTCGGAACAGTATAAAATGTTTCCGAGAAACACCAACCGTTCAACGGCATGTTAGGTATAGAAAAACGTTAAATTGCGCAAGAACGCGATCGCTTCCCATGGCACTCTACCTATAGCTGCGTGCGAATACTATGTTGATTTAAAAAATTTTAATTGAACGTCTCTCGTACTCCATTGATTATATGGTATTTTTAAAAATTAAATGCATTGCCCATTTTAACAGTAACATAGTTAACGTATATTATTATTGTAAATGCAGATATTACGAATGGAATCGAAAATTGGAATGATGAGAAACAATAATCGTGTACATACACTGCAATTTAACCATAGTGTTCACATATTATATTATTTTCATACATTTCTCGTTGTTACTCGTATCTACGCATGTTCATAATAATCGTACCGCATTAAGTTCCGTGTCCTAGATCTATGCCACCGACCATAATCCGTTTCATTTTACTTATTTTCAAAACAATAGAACGCATATAATTGCTATTTTATTTATTTTCTACGTTCATCAGTCATCGCAACGTACCTTATACTTACCTACCTACCTACACGATGACAATGGAAAGTTAATATTGATTATTTACTCGATTATTTTATTGTACAGGTCACATTGTCGTATTACCATCATCAGTATCATATCGATCGGTTTAGAAATTATGCTCGGATCACACGCGTGCGCGATACAGAGACGAAGAGCCATTATTTCGAAATCGGAATCATTGTTTGTTTTTTTACATCGATTTGATGGATAATAAATACGCAGCTAGTGCTTGTATAGGAACATCAATGGAACGGTAAGCTTAGAGGTGTATATGCGTGTACCGCGGTATATGTTTACGAAGTTGACTGTAATTATAGGCCAGACAAGTATAATCTATAAACACCACCACGGCTAATAATAATAATAATAATAATGAGTCGACGAGCGAAACAAAGGTTAGCATAGTAATAATGATAATAATATATGGTATAAACATATACGTCGTCGAAATATAACGTGCAAGTATACCTGTAAAATATTAATCACGATATTATATGCTTAAAAATAATCGCGCTAGAGGTACGGAGAAAAACATAACGAGAGCTCGCATATATAATATATATATAGAGAGAGAGGACACTATTGTAAGACACAGTCATGCGTTTCAGCTGTTCTGCAGTACCCAAGAGTAATAATGTCATAGTATATCATATGATAATTAAGACTAGGAAGTTGTAGGAGAGTTAAAGAAGGCAGAATGTGCATGAAAAATGTTAAACACCTATGCACATTTTTTTTTTTATTAAATACCCATAACAATTTACTAAGTATATGAAAAAAATTTAGTTTTCACATGCAAAGTAGATGCAAATAGTTTCTTTCAGTTCACTTCAATCTCTCAGATTTTACTCGATAGAATATTATTGTCTTTTGAAAAAAAAAAAAATATTTTCGTCACGAATTTTTTATTTTGTGAAATTTTCGACATAAATATTAAAAACGCATAAGTAGATTTTACAGTTTACGGACTAATTCATAATACGTGAAAGTTCATACAAAAATGGTAACTGACGGGAAACTATTTACTTGCCTGTATAATAACGTCGATGAAATCATAGGCATAACATGAACGAGTTAGATACAAAATAATAAATAATAAAACAAATAAATATATTGCATAGCGTTTTACAGATACGCTGTATAGTACCTACGATAATTAATCAAAAATAAAATAATAAAACATTAGAAGGATTTTTTTTTAAAAATATTTGACTTGCCTATACAAAGCCCATGAAAATTGAAAAAATATACACTTTTTTCTAAAATAGACAGAATATAATATGGAAAAATATGGATGTTTAATTTTTTTTTTTATTTTAACTCGTCATTGTATTGAATGAATTTCTAGATCGGGCTACTATAAATTAAAAGCAATATATAGAAAAATATTATGTTCTCTTACTATAATTCTTTCTCTAACTCTTATTCTAGAACAACTTCCGAGCCCTAATGATAATATATTATATTTTATACATAATTCGGTGTTGTTCGTAAACAAAAACGACTCGTGGAGTAGCGTTTTGCAGCGTTAAACGGTATGATATATTTTACACTCGGACGAAAAGCAGCTAGTTTATTATTATTATTAATACACATAATAGTCGTTCTCAACATTGTACGCACCTACGGTTGATTGCAAACCGCCTACTGGAATTGGTCGACGTTAAACAGGCGGCTACAAACATCAGACGTGTGCGTATATAAACCTATGTTATAAAATGTGAAATAACGCGTGTTTAACATCGTGTTCCATTGTTTGCGCGCGTTGGGCTTATTATAAAAAGTCAAAACACGCGCGGCAGTCTTTGGTCGTTTTTCTTTACATAGGTACCTATAATATGTGTACATTTTAAAAATCTCCATGGCCGCGTCACAACATATATTATATACATGTATACCTATATTATATTATGAGTCTGTAATGTTGCAACTTAATCGTATATGAAAACGCATAATCTTAATGCCGCAGACGATTGCTGAAGTATACTGCACGAAGGTTCAAGGCTAGTTTTTTTTTTGCTTTTCCGTTAACGCTTTTCATGACCGTTGTGCCCAGGGATGGGCAAGATACTTGAAAAAAATATCTAGATACTATAGTTGCTAGGTACATCGATTTTCAGCTGAACATTTATTATAAGACATAATAAATATTTCATATAATTTGAAAAAAAAAAAAATTAAATGGGAATAATTACACTACCTATCACTTTATTTTAAATACACCATTATCTTCTAATGCATGTTAATTTTAAATGATTTTTTTTTGTTATTATAAATTCAATAATAAATTGTTCTGTACATTTACTACATTATAAAAAGTCAAAGTAATATCAACTCTTTTAAGGGGATGATTTACAAAACATCTGCTTATTTCAGTCAACTATGTAAATTACAAAAGGCAACTATAAAATTTTTATTATTTTTGAGAAAAAAAAACATTTTTTTTTTGTTATTTTGTGTTTTGTATCTTTGAGCAGTACACTAACACAAAAAAGTATCTAGATACAAGTTACAAATGGATCTAAGATTCATCCATGCCGCTGCCACCACACGCTGGAGTGACCAATAAAATATAAAATTATAAAATATAACAATATATATTATATAGTAATTAGTATTACGAAATTCCATTGGCGCGTTGCGCGAACAAATTACTTTCGCACAGAGCTGCATATTATTCAAGCGTGGTGACTAGGGTAAATAATATTGTATAAAATATACATAAATTGAATACATAACGTATTGAACATGTATATAATCATATTGTCGTATAGTAATCGGAGGAGAAACGAAACGAAAAATCAACTGCTGCGCACCTGCAGAGCCCAGGCCACAGGTCAACCGCAAATAACGTGTGTTATTATTATTAATATGACTGCGTTATTCCGTGTTGTTATTTTATATTCTTGTAAAAAAAAAAAAAAAAAAAAAAAAACAAAAAACCGCAGTGCTCGCACATGCACACAATATGTACATATATTACATTTACATACGCTCGTCCTGCAGCCCGTGTGCATGGAGTACGTTATAGTATTATTATTATTATTATTACGTTGTCTTTATTATATTTTTACGTACAATGTGTGCAGCAGTACAGTGCGGTATATTATACTACAGTATAGGTGCACGCAATCGTACGCGTCAAGAAGGGGTTAATCAATTAGGCATAAACGGGCTCGTAACCCTTTCATTACGTGTACACACCGTGTGTTGGCAGTACATATTTATTATAATTCGGAGCGGATACACGTGCATAATAATTACGTGCGTAGTATTATTGTTATTATTATATAAGCGCCACATTCGTCGCCGCCGCCGACGCCGCTGTCGTTCTAGTGTGCGCGCGCGTACAGGTGGAACGTATAATATATTATATTAAAATAACATGTGGTTTGTAATACGCGAGGATGACATTTTCTGTGTGTGTATGTATATAAATATGGTCACTATCGAATGTCGCGCCGTCCGTCCATCAAAGCTATATGTAATATATAATCGGACACCATGTGGAAAACTTTTTTGGACAAAATTCACGCGTTATATTTTCGCGTCGAACAAAGCAATAATCAATTTTTTATCATGAAAATCAGTACCTATATTTATATATATTTACAAACGCGCGAATATACTAATCCTTTCAGTTAAAATTCGAGCAAACGGCAAATTCTCCCAGTTCTATATATGTATAATACCTTTATGCGCATTATACATATGATATTGGTTATGGACTTATGGTGGGTATATTTCCTTTTTATTATTATACATTTTACATTAAAAATAGGTACTAAATAAATGCATTAGTATACAACGACGCATTCGTTATATTACAATAATAAGCACTTGAACGCACCGAAAACTATACTATGAGTGAAAATGGTTATGTGACTTATACGTTTAATTTATTATATTTACAATTCTGTTTGCAGCCTGAAAGTTCCCAGAAAACTTACGATTATTATTGTACGTAAGATAATTAATAAATTGTATCGTAAAATAGCTATAAAAAAAAATTAAAATTAATAACTAAAACAGAAAAAAAAGAATAAACAAACGAAATTAAGTTCTTTGAGCATATACTATACCATTATTGATCAGAAAAAAGCCAATATAGTTTCAGTATAGCCATATACCTACTAAATTTTTAACTAAAAAAAGTTAACATTCCAATAAAACATGAACAATAAAAACATAAAAAAATCTATCACGCGTTTATATGAGCTATAAGAAAATATGATTCTATATACGTTGCGAGTGTATATGATTTGAGTCAAATTTGGTTTTCGGTATTTTTGTTTCCTATAGAGTTTCCTAAAATTCAGTGAAATGCAATATCACGAAAGTCGAATTATTTTACGTCAATATATGATACGAATTTTGTATACAAATCTGATCATTTTATATGTTATATGTATATTGTACCTATATATACCTTTTTCATGTTCTAAAAAAGTAAAATATATTTATGTGAAACGTTTACAGCCTTATTATTTATGGACAAATATTTCGAGCAATATATCAACTGCACCGTGAAATTTTTAATATTTTTTATAGGAATATTAATTTGAAAAATAATTTTTTACTTTCATTAGTTTTATCAAGAATATCGCAAACAAACATATTTAAATGTATATGTTTAATATTTATATGAAATTTAAAAATGTTGATCGCCATTATTAAATATAAAATGTAAAATGTGTCTCATAGTTTTTGTTTTCTCGTTTCACTACTTTAAAACAAACATTGTTTCTAACATTTTATCCGTAACTAATCGCAGGCAATGAATAACATAATTAATTGACAACATACACAATGTTTGATTGAGATAAAATAAAATATAATATTATATAAATTTGCTATGAATACATTTTTAGTAAACATAAATGATTATACAATATTTTTAAATTAATTATTGTTTATGAAATATACTGGTATAATGACTCGTGAAGTATACTTACTATTAATACATAGCTAAAATTTTATTAAACATGTGTTTTACGATATGAATATATATAATATATAGGAAATACATAAATTACTTTATTAGGTAATTAGTTATTATTTTTTTACATTGATTAGAATAGTATAATGTATAAAATTAGTAACTGCAGTTACAATAAGCATATGTGCATATATAAGATATGGGTACCTATATAATAACATGAAGGCAAGAGGATAGTAATACTGGGAGTCTTGAAAATTGAGTTGATAAAAAAGAAAAATTAATTTTTTCTTATTACGAAAAGTAATAAATTAGTTATTGCTTTTACAATACTGAGAATATCCCTCAATAATTATTGTAAACGTCTTATTTCAACAAAAGACAACTTTTTTTACTTTCCGAAAATAAATATTTAAATCAAAGTTGAAAACAATAACAAGGTTATAGCGGCTGTTATCGGACGGCTGCGGCGTTTCAAAATTATAGTCATGTAATGAAGTTAACAAAAATACAACAGGATCGTCATTAAATTTTTAATTATATCGTGTTGTGAGAATCAATATTATATATGTATAACGATAGCGCTGGAAATAAGTCTTTTGGGTTTATTTTTTTTTTTTTAAATTTTTTTTATTCGAACGAAAACTGAAATTATTTTGCTAGCCCCGCACGTTCGGCCTAATTAATAAGGAAAATAATGTTTTTTTTTCCAAAACATTGACGAAAAAAATAATATAATAACACGTTTGCTTCTCCGAACGATTGCTGCTCACCATCTCGAGTCCTCTATTACGTTATACGTGTATGTCCACAGGATAGGTTGTGAGCACGGTTGTTTGCAAACGTATTTTATTACGTGCTCGGTGTACGTCTAAAAAAACCAAAAAAAAAAAAAAAAATCTGGTTATAAAAAATTCACATGACATGTGTACAGCATGCGTATTTATTATATACGTATATACTTGTATCTATATATATATATATATATATACGTTTACGTACATAGAGCAGTAAAACTCACGAATTTTTAGCGATACCAAGAGCAGCTGTTGCGGCGAACACGTATACATAGGTGTATATAATATTATTATTATATACGTTACCGCGACTGCAGGGGTGAAGCCGATCCGCAACAGACCATGAACCGTTAATTGACGTGAAAAAACGCGGTTTATACCTATGTACTTATTGTATTAGTAGCAGTGTATGAAAAAAAAATAACCCCTTGAAAATTGGTCGCTTTTTAATCCTTCCGTATAATTGACTTTAAAAATATAATGTGGGGGCGTACCGGAAGCGTGAAAGGCCGTGTACAGTGTACGTGTAGGTATATATAATACATACGTGATGTTCTATGCTTGCACCGTCGGCGGCGTGGTTACAAAACACTTCGTATATATCCATCATCGAAATTATTGTTATTAAACCGCCAACGGGGTAGGTATATATTATATTATAATATATAATATAAAGTGGTAGTTTACCCCTATACGTATCGAAAACCCCGCGCATCGTTGGCGATTAAGCGCGCGCTCGTCGAAAATCTCTTTGTTTCGTCCGGGCAGTGGCGTCTAGTCGATGTGCACTTATTATTATTGTAATACCCAGTGCAATATGCACCTGCATGGATGATAAAAATACAGACGCCGCCGCCGGAACAATATGATGTTTAGGGCTCGGAAGTTGTAGGAGCTGCATATTTTTCTATATACTCTCAATTTATATCAAACCAAGTTAGAAATTCGAGCTAAACAATGGTGAGATCAAAACCCAAAAATTAAAATTGCATATTTTGCATATTTTGTCAATTTTAGGAAAACAGTGCATATTTCAACGATTTTCATGCGCATAATTAATATTTTCCAAGCGAAATTGATTTATTTTCTTCCTCAACTCATTTCACCTAAAATCCCTATAAAGTCCGGAGCGGCCGTAATGCCACCACATACACTTTCTTTTGTCGTGGGCTCGTTTATCGGAACGGTTTGCGGACCCACAAGTTTTTCTTTTGGCTATTTGTACAGTAAGGTAGTTATAACAATTATTATCAAGACGTGCGTAGTATTTGCGCACAGCATGTTTCAAAAGACCTACTTTCCGTGCCTAATTTAGTACAATAATATTATATATGCGCATACGTTACACTAGTACATACTGTGTATTCGAGTAATAAATTATGCACGTAATGTTTGTCGTACTTATATTATACTTACGTGTTATATAGTTATAGAAATTCGTATACGCCCGCATGTTCGCGTACACATAATTCAGTAATTATGACTACTAATGCACGATTATTAGGTATTAAATTAGGTGATAATGGTATAAACAATGATGCCGATCGCCTGCCGCCAAATAATATTGTATATTATGCTTTCGTACAGGACGCGTCGACCACGATTAATTTAAAAAAAAAAAACCTATTATAATGTATGCGTGAACCACGCGCATAATTTTGTTCAACAACAGTTGCTCGAATTAATGTTGGCAAATTTACATAATACTGACAATGTGTTAACATGTACATTTTAGAAATCTATTATATATCAAGAGGACTTGATATATTATAATACTTTAAACTGTTAATTTTAGTTAAAAGTATTACATAATATTATGGACTGTCCTTAACTTCTTAGGCGCTTGTGTATATATACGGCTTGGAATAGTCCAAACTCACCTAAGAAATGAACCAGTATTTTATCCTTCGTCCATGTGTTAAAAATATTTGTCATGTACTCCGGCAACATATACAATTGTGTTTGCAGGTAATTCAATAAAAAATGCAGATTTCGTTAACACCATGGCATTCAATATTCGTTAAATAGTTTATTCATTTAACATATTCTATTATTTAACACATTTAATTTATTTCATTAAGCTTTTGATTTCCATTGATATTTTATCCTGTACTGTATGTTTTATATTTATAACTTTGTTTATTTATATGTATATATGGCTACACAAACACAATATTATATCAACTTTAAACTTGCATTTTTAATTTTTATCAATTGATTCTTACCAAATTTAAATGTTAAATAGAATTGATTTCCATACATACTAAACATGATTATTATTATTGATAATAGGTGAATAATTATAGTAGAGCGACGAGTGTTACACAAGGAGAATATTTTAATTGGGAATGACATAACCACGGGAAGATAAGTATGGAAATAGAAGTCTACTATTGTAAGTCGGAGAACGGGCCATTTTCCAAACCTTTTCATCGCGGAGTCGACCAGTCGGGTGCATGGAACTAAATACAAGTTAGATTCTGCATTTATTTACGTTGAGTAAGCACGTGCAATAGTAAAATGTGCACATGAAACATTTATAATAATTAAGGACCGTTGCACATATTATGTTGACTTTGTGTGTATAATTTAGAGAAAATACCAAAGTCCTAGCCAGTGTTGTCGTATTTATATTAGATACCGACTGACAGGCCTTTAAGATATTCGTGCACTATTTGCAATATTATTTCCAAACGTCAACTGTTTAGATAATATTATCCAATAAATGTGTTCATAGGTACGCATCACAAGAGTCGTCGACATATAGTTTTAATCAAGGACGTGTCGTTTTATTATAATAATCATTTCTGCATCGTTTACAGTCTTTGGAAAAAAAATAAAAATAATAATAATAATAATGGTGCCGCAGTGGATATCATATACCTAATATATCTGCGCGATATTCCACCTATACACTCCTTTCTCTGTGCAGATTTGCACATACATATCACATGCGGATTAGCAGTGACATAAAACTGCAATGATCCCCTCCTGCACTCCACAACGGTCGGGTACTCTTTACACTCGAGGGGGGCGTGCACATATCATTGTACATCACGCAGCATTGTAACATTGTACAATATTATGTTATTTTGTTTTTTATTTTTATATTTTTTATATTTTTTTTATATGAAACGAACGCGTACCGCATATATACATACATACATTGCAACATGATGGTGTATTATTATACCGTGTGCATATGTATATACATATATTATTATTATTATTATTATTATTATTATTAACATGGTGCAGCGGCAGTGGCGCGCGGTGGCGAGAGAAAGGGTTTGCACAATGGCGGTCGATGGCGAGTGTTTTTATTATTATTATTATTTTTTTTTTTTTGCATCTAATCACGGGAACCTGTTTACTCCATTGGTCCATTCCACTGGTACGAGTCTGCGTCTCCGCCGTCGTTGGTGTTCTCTCGGTCGTCGCCTCTCGAATTATACAGCATCACGTCCGCCGGATTTCCATACGCACGCGCGCGTGCACGCTCACACACACACACACACACACACACACACGCGGTCAAGCGCCCACACGTGTACCTCGTACTCGTATAACGCAGCATACACTACAGCACACACGCCACCGCGTTTCGTACAAGACCGCTGCAGCACCGCGAAGACAGACGCGTATACATCAATCACATGGCGTTCGACACATTCGTGGTAACACGCGTCCTCGCATATAATACAGTGGCGTTATTGAGTTTCTTAACAGTTGATACAATTATGAATTATAAAAAATCACCAGTATACTATTATATATTTCTGTTATAAAGCAGTGGTTCTCAATTTTCTTTTTATGAACGTGACACAATTTTCCTCTGAAAAATCTTTCGCCACTCACATGGTTTCAGTTTTCAAAAAATAGTTGCGTGTAGTAGTCGAATAAAACGAACATACCACTTATTACGACGACCTATTATGAACTATAATTCGAAAACCCATCATCATTTTTGGTATTATAGTATTATATGATATGGTATATATGAAAATTTAACATTTATTTCTTGGAATCTATAAAATTCAAAAAATTGTTCACCGCCCACCGTTTGAGAAATGCTGCAGCTTAAATATATATCTTTATTGTAATAAAAATAACATAATGGTATTAAATATAAAGTACAAATAGTAGATAATCTCGTTTTACAATAAGCATCTACCTCCTATGAGGATTGTTTATGGTAGAGGTAGGCAGAGTTACTTTAAACAAGTTATAAAATAAATTCGTATATCTTAGGAATAAGTATCATCAAGAAGTAATATTATATAGTTAAGGGGATTATAATTTATAAGCCCTGTATTTCTGTTTTAGTCTATCACACAAGCGCAAAATAGGAATTTAGACGTTTTCTATTTCCAACGTACCGATCGATCAATATTAATGCAATAAAAATTCTGAAAATCTATTTGAATTCATTGTGATTCATTCTTTAGATCGATTTTCACACATTTTTAAATTTTGTACTTGAAATTATTTAGCATTTCCAAAAATTAACTTTTGTTGATTTTTGTTTCCAATTTGTTTAATTCTATTTCGCTTAAGTTTTTTGGAAGGGGGGGAGGAAATAATCACTATTACTATTATTAACGAATTCTAAAAGATTACTCATATATTATTATTGATAATAGATAAAGTGAAGACTATAATATTATACTATAAAACTGGCAACCCGTGGCCCTCGGAACTTTTTGCTGCGGCCCTCCAAATATATTTCATGGTGTTTAAAATTTCAATTTTAATAATTATTTTTAAGCTTTTAAATTTTCTCTACTAATGTATTTAATTAAAAATTAGTTAATGACAACAGCAATGTTAAACTCATAATATGATTGTTGCTATATGTAAATATATTAGAGTTAAATGTTAAAATTATATTTTTTAATATTTTGATTTTGTATGCGACCCTTCATAAAAAACTGAAACAAATTATGGCCTGCGTAGATAAAAAGGTTGCCGACCCCTGCTATAAAATATAATATAGGTATGCAGTTTTTATCTCTCACACCGTATATGCCTGTTTGGGGATAATATAATAGATTTTTTTTTAGTCGTTTTATGAACGCGAGCTGCATGAAAAAAAATTTAACTATTTCTCGATACTGTTAATTAGTTGGTAATTTTGCTCGTATTCCTAAATGGATCATCATGCTGAACTTTGTTTTTTCTTATTTTATACGATTATTTTTGAAAGTTGTTCTTTTTACTTATAGTTTTAATTTGGTAAAACGTTAAAATTAGAACAAAGGGCCAACAAATGGTTTGATCCATTGAAAAATATAAGGATCACTGATCACCAAATCAGTAAGATCAGTGGTGGCCAAATTTTCGTTATCGAAGACATTGAAAATAAATTAATACATCAAGAATTTCAAAATGTTTCTTTAAAATTTATAATTATGATATTAGGAGAACGGACATTATAAATACGATTCGACATATTTAATTATGATTTTTGTTTTGTTATTATCAATATGAATTTTGTTTTAATATTTATTAGAAATTGAAAAAAAAAATGAATAATTATACAAACACCAAAAAAAAAAAAAAAAATGTTCTAGTCTATACAACAATGCCATGTGAATAATTTTAGTAAAATTTAGCAACTAATAATATACAAAAATATTACATGTTTAAATAATAATAAAATAAAATAACACTTGAAGCTATTGTATAATTTCCATTTTTGGTCGATTACATTGTGTTTATACTTTAAGTTTTGGTTACCCAACTCCATCATCATAATAATATACGAACGGAAAATTTTCCCCACTCATAAATTATATTACCCCGAAGTGGCGCAATGTATTGATATTATCGTCTTTAAAATAATACAACTGAGAGTTATATGGTTATGTTTGGATAATTTTCTGTTCGTGCTCGCATTTCTAGTAAAATAATTGGTAGTCGGTGTACCTATACATAGTACAAAGTATTTGTATAATAAAATGTATATAATAATATGTACTCGCCGTTCATTAGTTTCATATTATTTTTCTTCCTGTTTACCCGCCACCCGAATTATAACTCTCGAATAATGACGATGGTTTTGAATACGAGTAATATTTTATTTTTTTTTTTTTTACCTCAACATAATGGTGTTCAAAACATCCGCATTTACCGTGCATACACGAAAATCATAATTATTTGGGTGCTAACAAAGTATCCATTGTAACGTTACGTCTAACGATGTAATATTATTCACTGCACTTTGACTTGAGTTTTAAGTACCTATACAATATAGGTACGCGTTCGTTGATAAAAACTAAAAACCATGTATTACATTTTCGTCAATTCAAATCTATAAATAGAAATAAGACTAACCGATCTCAATAATATTATTGGCAGGTATATCGCACCATATATAGTATTCATGCGCGACAAGTAAATCGAAATCCGTGTACTTACAAATATTCTGGTACGCGGGTCAAAAAACTGTGTTTAAGTAAAATCATTAGATTATATAATATGTGTACTTATAAATGTTATAACGTATATTAATTATTATAAAAGTTTATAACCACCATATATTTCTGTATAAAATTAAAAAAATTAAACTATGTTCGTTGGTTAGGTTAGGTTAGGTAATATAGGTAATATAGGCATATTAATTATTATATAAGTTTATATACTGTACATTTCTGTATAAAATCAAAAAAAAAAAAAAAAATCAAACGATGTTCGTTGGTAAGCACATCACTTGAGAACGACTGGGTCGATTTCAATTATTATTATTTTTTTTCTTTTTATATATTATTTAATGTTTGTAATAAATAATAATCGGAATAAAGAAGGTCTTTAAAAAAAGAAAAATTGGAAAATATGCCCGGAAAATTGGGAAACACAGGAAAAACTGAAAGTTTTTTTCCACGGAATAAAAATTTTATGAAATTCGTAACTACTGTGAATAAACTATAAATATATTTCCGTAGATTTGCTGAAAATTTACATGCACATATATATATAGAGAGAGAGAGAGTTTTGATTAGTGATGACAATAATTGACATTACCAAAATATTATTGTTTAATGTTTGCATTTAATCATGAGGAATAAGTTTTACCCTTGAACACTCCTCTGTATGCAAAATCATGTAAGATTTTCCAACGGCTTACTTTTTAATGTACAATAATACACTCATCATCGACTTATTTAATTGAAAATACTCGTTTCCATGCATAATGTCCAATAGTCTTTCACAAATTTACAAAACGGTCACAAACAAATTGATTGTAGTTGCAAGTTACGTATAGTAACGTGTACATTGCTCAACTCTTGACCGTACTTTGTCGGTATAATGAATTGTATGATAATCAGTTGTATGTAGGCACTTCTGCGAATGACGACCAGACTAAATACGCATAATGAAAATAAATAAAGAAGGCCGCCGTCCTCGGAACTTTCCGAGACCTGCATACGTGTGAATAAATAATACAAATAACGTACAATGATTGTAATGAAAAAAAAAAAAAAAATGTTTCATCCGCGTACTGTTCCTTCATTTTCACCGTGCTTGCTCAGTGGGACCCAAAACACACTATATATTGCGTTATATGTATAATATGTAATATTTTGTGTTCAAAAATATTAATAATAATAATTATAATAATTTTTCTCTGAGACGGTCATGATTCAAAATTTTAAAAACGTATAATTATGAAAATGCTGTAGCGCGGTCCTATGTCGTTTTGTAAACGTTGTATATATACAATATACCTATATAAGCGATCATAATATTATTGTATTCGTAAAACGTCGATATGAATAAAGACGGGCGGCGTGGCCGGTAAATAGAAAAATGAATTATTGTGATCGTAGTTATAATTTATGGTTTTATTATTATTATTATTATTTATTTATTTTTTGTACAGAAAGACGGGAAACGTCGGCACGTACACATTGTGTTGATTATACGTAGACTGCATAGTAATACGAATGCGTTCACTGGATTTTATGCGACGGGAGGAAAAAAAAACCGATATCTAGAAATCGGATGACTATCGATTCGGAATTCATAAAAACAATACAATACCACTGGTTTTAGAATATTTTTGATTCGGATTCGTATACAACTACTGTAGTAGTATAGTCTACTATTATACACGCCTTTTGTGTATAGAGCGCATATAGGAATGTAAACTACGATTATCATAATGTGTATACCTACTGGCTACTCGTTTGTTGTAAACGCACGGCCACGATTTATGTTTAAATTATTAAAAAATTGAATTCGAGTGCCAAACAAATCATCTTTAGATTAATATATTGTTGAACATAATATTATAAAATAACAGGACTCGTACGAAACCATATTCAACGTACGTAAATGGGTACACGCATGCATATCGGTATTATACCTGTACGGCATGAAATTCGTTTGATTATCTATAACACCTCCTTAGGACGCGCCGCCGCCGTACATTGGCTTAAATAATATTATATAATGTTTGTATACTTTTAGCATTCACAATGACTGCGGCTGAGATTTTTGTGTCCTACAAAAAAAAAAAATCATGTATCGTGCCAAATATGCATTTGTTTACTTGATAGACGTATGACCTGAAAACATGAAAATATACGTACTGGCACTATATGTGTAGACATTAATTAAAATATTAATTTTACATCAAAATATTAATCAACGGTATATCAAGCGGTGAGGCTCACTTCCATATTTTTTAAGCTTCTCGAAAAATGGCTTAAGTTATAACGTGAACGCGTCCAATATGCCACGGTTTAATATTGTCTATTCGAATATAAGCCGTACTATGTAAAAGAGAAAAAAAACAATCTCCTAAAATGTCACACAATCATTATTTATATAGCACTTTAAGTATACTGTTATCAACACCTATAGTAAATAATAAAAAAAAAAATGAGTTAGAAAAACCCGCAATCTATTTTTTTTTTTTTTTTTAGAATACTGACCAGTGTATCTATTATATACTATCATATATAAATACCACTCACTGATCGCTGTATCTAAAAATCTCAAAAACTACTTGAACTACGAACTTAAATTTTGGAATAGTGGTTCCTCTAATAATTTAACCGTGCAAATATGCAATAAGAAAGGATTTTTCAGAAATCGCATTTTTAAGGGTCGATGGCCGTTTGGGCTCCGGGTCGGAGGTGTAACATTTTTTACTTACTGGTTACAAAGATAATATTTTATGTTGAATTTGTGTTTATTTCCAGTAGACGTTTCGAGTCACTAAGACAACCAAAATAACAACCAAATACCTAGTATCGTGGTCTAAATAGACTTAATAGACGATATTACGATCAGAAAAGTTATAGCTTTATATACCGGAACAATCCTTCTGGTCAAAATCGTGTAAAAAAACAGCTGTTAATAGCAATAAGAAATTTTTTTTCAAAACACAACTCCTCAGGTGGGATTGGAGACGTAAAAGGGGGTAAAATGGAATAAATTGAATCAAATGTCTTATTATCGGATGGACAGATGGACAAACAACGGTAATATAAACTTTATACCATTTTTAAATTGTTAACATTTAATATTATTAAGTATTCTAAGCCTATGTTTTGGTACCTGAAACTAATCACACAATTTAAAAGAGTATTATATACTGATTGTGAATAATAAATTGCGTATACAACACTATGTTTTCAAATACTGACCGATGGTGGCCAAAATGGCAATTGATCGATCATCCTGTACAAAAAAAAAATTTACATAGATGATTGAAAAAATTGTCAACAAAATTGCGTGTTTATACGAATCACAAAAACGTTCGAAAAGAATGCGGAAAAATGCTCGGAATCGTTGACGATTTCAACCGCAGCGGCTGTACGAAACTGTATTTTTTATGAACGAAATTACGGTCGGCCGGCCCATGCGATCGGCGCACGAATCTCACAGCACCAGAAAATGGTAATTAATGGTTACATTGAATTTAACACGGCCACGCATATTATTATATTATCTGCTGTCAACCGCGCGGTTAGTGCGCAGTTGAACGATTGGAAACGCATGAACTGCGCCAATATATCAGGTATATACAAATTCTGTTATAAATTTATAATAGATATTATTATTATCATTATTACTGCTGCACAGGTAATGTATGCGTTCGGTAGTTTTTTGTATAAATAAATGGTTATTTTTTTTTATATATATATATTCAACACCACATGCATAATATTATACATATATATATATATATATATATATATATATATATATATATATATATATATACAAGAATCTCGCGGTAGTTTCAAAAGAATGTCATGCGCTGCAGTTCATATTATAAATAACGAAATGCCAACGCTGAAATCCCAAGAATATCATTACACGACTCTCCAGGTGTCCGGGGTACATGTTACTATGTTTCGGTTTGCCCGGAGGATTTTACCGTACACACGTACGGTAGTCTTGCGCGATAGTATTATAGTATTTTTTTTTCTTCGTACAGAGTATGTAGTTGTGCAGATATATGCACGAGTAATTTTACATTTGAATCTCTGGTATATGGCATAATAGATATGTTGAAGATTATTAAATATAATAACTTATTACTTAATACTAATTACTAAGTATTAACATTTATTTTAAAAACGACTTTCTTATATTAACATTATTATAAATTTTACAGTTTTTAGACTAAAGTAATAATTTTGTTATCTTAATGACCCGGTAAAATGCTAATAATTTCTGGATATCCTTGATAAACTGTTGATAAATCTCTTCGTCATATCGTTGAATATTTATTTTTATTCATTTCAGTTTTGGTGTTTACATGAAATGCCATTTATTTTATATTAAAAAAGAAATAGTTTATTGTTATAAAATAAATGATAATACCAATATACAAGGCCTTTTTTTAAAAAAAAGTCGGGTGGTGTCCAAACATGGAGGACACCCCCTTAAAATACATCACTGACTATACAGTGACATTGGACTAAATAAAGAGAATCGTAGAGAAATAATTGTTCCTATAAGCACGTTAATACATTTTGTTTAAGTACACACGTTTTGTGATATTTAACTCAGAAAATAGATAATACAATATACATTATATTATACATTGATAATGTAATAATTTTAGGATGGAAGTATTTAACGAAACAATTTGAATTTATCATCTATTATAAATTATAACTATTACAGGTATGTTTTATTATATTAATTATTATTCTAATATTTAATTATTTAATTAGTATCTAATAATTCCCTATCTTTAACACAAGTTAAAAGCTTAATAGAGATAGGTCAATTATAAATTGTAATTTATTAATATTTATTTGGTAATATTATGTTTGATTTTCTTAGTAAAAAAAAAAAAATATATATATATGACCGTAATAAAATACATATAATATATATTATTTTATTATTCTTACAATTTATTGTATATTATCATTTATAATAATATATTTAATTTATATTATAATCGTACACTGTAGGTAGGTACTTATACGTTAGGAAATGGATAATTTTTGTTTATTTCCCTCGCGTATATAATATTTGGTCATTTAGCTTTCTGAAATTTCCGCCCATCCCGTCGAATGAAAAATGCGATAAAATTAGTTTCATTGGAAAAAGTCCAATGGGAGTGGTAAAGATTGGTAAATGCCACAATTTATTTAATATAATTTATAAACAAATCCAACGAAAATGTGCGAGAGTCTGTGATTAAAATAATACTTGCCAAAAGTTTGCAATGCCATTTCCAGTGATATCTACAGCGAGTTCGTAAGATTAAGAGTTTAAAGGTAGAATGGATAATTATATCAGTTGAAGTTGTAATAATATATTTCCTGTTTCAGGTATACATCAGTTTCGATGACTAGTGCGGAAAAAAAACAATAAACTTTTCCGATCAAATGTACAACACTCAATATTTTAGAAAATATAAATACAGTTAAATATTGTAGAATTCATTTTCAGGTAGAATTTTAATATTTGATAACGTATTTACATTATTTAGTATTTATTACAGAGTATATTATAAATTGACAAATATATTACAGAAGTAATATTATTATATATCCGTAATTTTTTTTTCCTTTGTTGAATACATTACAGCAATGCAGTTATTTTATGCACATATTTACAGTATAAATATACACAAATAAGAATTTAAAATTAGGAAGCCAAATTCAGGAAATATTGAGAAGATAAATCCGATTACAATATAACATGTATACAAGTTTTCTGAATTTCCTGATAAAACGGAGTACCTGTATTAATCTCATTTTGAATTTGTTATGATTTTAAATAACTGAAAATGTTAAAAGTCTGTAAACTTGTTTAGAACATATCATTGTAATGATATGCTGAAATGCATGTGATGAAAGATATAATAATATCTTAAAGCTTAATAATCATTAAATATTAAAAATTGATTGTGATCGGGAAGGGATGTTATGAATCATAATCATAATCAACTCCAAGATACGAAATAGATTAAAAATTTGAATTAAGAAGTTGTTCCTTAAAAAAAAAAATTATTTTGCTTAAAGTAGGTTGATTAAGAAAAAAACCTGTTACATTTTGCATAAAATATAAAATTATAATTTGATTGTGTATTTAATTACACTTAAAATGATTTAAGTGCTCAATGTTGCCTAATTTACATGACGTATGATAGTAGATTGTTTTTTAATTACTATGAATTAATAAGATGTTTCGCTAGCCTAATTACAGATGTATAATATTTACATAGTAGGTATGTTTTCCATATTACGTATGTTGCTTAAAGCAAAAACGGAATTAATATTATTTACGTTTTATCGTGAACACAACAGCGTTTCTTCATTAAAATATTTAATTTTTTTTACTTATCCCGTATGATTTGCACTGTTTTTATAATACTAATATTACGCGTTTTATTTTGGAGATTAATGCACTCAATTGATATAACTGTTTTGTACATTAAATGGAATTATAAATTAGGTTGCATCGTATTCATACGTGCTGTTCAAAAAAATATATGGAAAATATTGGTACTTATTATAATTGTGCGTGAGTATATGTTAAAGTTAATACCCGAAATTCGTCAAAACTACTTTTAAATAATCAAAAATATTCTCACAAAAAGAGTAATAAAAATATAGTATTTGTTTCCAATAAATTTTTATTACAAAATTGTATTTTAACACTGGTGTCAATATTGAAGTATATAGTTTAACTAGGTGATTGAAACTGATTTGTACGTATTTTGGATTTTAACTGTGACATCAAAATTGCATTCCTGGGGTTGATTTTAGTTTTAACTTATAAAAATCAGTTTTGACGAAATTGATTTGTGAAAACTTGTTCTGACACGGATTTCGAGTTATAACTGTAACATATATATTATATATACTGACTATGTATATGAATAATTCTTCATTGCAGACCTGTATATATATATATACACACATATATATTATATATATATATATATCGTTGATTATTTTACCAATATTAATGTACCATTAATTAATAATAGAAAATTACGGCTTCCATAATCCCCTCATTAAATGTATAATTTTACGATGTTTTCAATTGTTTTCCTGGAAATATAATAAATAATATTTTATTATCGTATACACTTCATTATGATAAAGTATGTAATTTTATGTTATAGATTGGAAAATGTCATGGAAACTAACCTTTCGCTATTTTGCGATTAAAATGCAGATACTTCAGATTAGGTCAATCAATATGTTTCTATATTCATATTCAAAGTGGTCAACAATCCGATAATATTAATAGAAATCAATAATAGGTATTGTTTTTCAGTCTATCTGGTATCAGTAAGGCGGTACAATAATTTAAAATTAGATACACAATACAATCATTTTACCTTACGTACTCCTCTCGTCTTCGAACATTAGATAATTATAAAAATGATTGACCGTTCGTTAAAAATTAAATACAACGGTATGACGTATCTGCTCCACATATGTTGAAATAATTCTGGACGTATTACACACAGGTTCTATTCGGTTCTAATTGTTTTCGAACAACGGTTGTTTATAAATTTATAATCAAATGTATCATTATGAAATGGATGCAATTTCCAGGTCTTCGAAAACTTTTACAAGACACATATGATGATATTTATGGGAATCGACTATTTATTCGCGCGTATCACAGTAGGTTCACATCATGCGACTACAGTTAAAAGTAATTGTTTTGCAAATTAATATTATTCATCGGGCATATGTAATATGAATATTGATATAACATGTAACGTGCATGTTATGCATTACGTTTTAAAGTATCGTATACCTAATGAGTAATGATGAGAGTTGTATTCCAAAAGGTGATTTAATGGGCCTGTACAGCACACACGACTTTTACGTGACAAACGGCTCATTCTATAAACTCAACCGTAGATGGTACTCTGAAATGCGTGTCCAGCATTATTTTCGAAAACGAATCGTTCAATACGTCTGATACTACTCGGTCAGGTTTACAAATATTGTTTTAAAAATTATTGGAAAAATTCAAAAAAAAAAAAAAAAAATTCATAACAAAATTGTATAACAATATACTACGTGTCGGTATCAATATTATGTAACACCATCAGCTGGGTGTGTGGCATTGCTTTTCGAGAATAGTTGTCGGAGGAAAAGTGACGCGGGGTTGTGTAATAAATCGATAAAAGCGATTAAAAACAAAAAGGCGGTTTCGCCGGTGGCAGAGCGCAGCGAATATAAAAGGATAGGTAAGAGCGGGTGCTATAGTGCGGCGTCAAACGAAACACCCGATAAATTGTACGTTTTACACAAACCCATCCCCACGTAACCAAATCCTTAGCATTTTAAACGATAACAGTTTGTAGAAAATCGCAAAATTATATAATAAATATTTAAATCAATATTGGAAAACTAATTGTACTCATACAGTGTCCTAAACGCTACTCACCTGGCTTGTATAGTCACTATCGTTTTTTTTTTTTTTTTTTGAACAACTATATTATGATTAATTGTCACCGTTACAAATTCAAAAATATAATTTTGTCTTTCTTAAAATCAATTATTTTATCGTGTTCATCATGTGCCATGAACAATATTTTCAGAATTAAAATCAATACATTCTATGAAAACAATATGATGGTTACCTATAAATATAATAAAACATTAAAAAAAAAATCTCTAGGTAATAATAGCCATTAATGTTCGAAACGTACTATACTTGGTCGTACAACGCAATATGTTGACATTATCATGTCATATGATATACAACCATGTAAAAATTAAATAACAAATATAACGTCTTCTTTGTTCGACTCTAGTTTTAACATTTTCCCAAACAACTACGGCATTATAGAAGTATAGTTTCTTGTTCAAAACGTTGACCTATACTCCTGTTTTGTGTACAAGATCTAATCTAGCATACTTAAACGGATTCCATCCTTTTTTAGTACGAGTATTCAAGACTTGTTAATCACTCAATAGTTGTTTATACAATAAACGTTTATTTATTTTTCTCAGCATTGGCTCGCCATGGTATCAAGTTGTACTATACAACTATGTGCAGTACACGCAATATTCTTCGGGCATTATACTGTTCTTGATCGCAGAACATTAACTATTCAGTATTCATCAAACCCATCAAACTACATGAAAATGGCCGATAGACTATACTAACAATCTACGATCTAACTAGTTTTCCTGTTATAGTCAACTATAAATAGTTGAATTTTTGAAGAAAAAAATTATCTTACCAAGTTCCTACTAATAGGATCTAGTTATCCTACTAGTTCTTATTTTTGCCATTCAACTGCGCCTTATAATTTTTGAAACTTCCTGGTCTGAACCAAGCAATGTGACGCCGTTGGCTTTTGCGCGGTTTATCCCGGCAACTATTTTTGTATCCGTTAAAACGTGTTATCGCCTAGTTCGAAAACTACAAAGTATATATTATAATATATAGTTTCTTTTTCGTGGTAGTTTCTCTGGTGCACTTACGGACCTTGACGATGGAAAACTTCCGATAGCCGTAATACGTGTGCAATAGAATGTGGGTGATGACACCGCGAATCGTTGAAACTATTCTTCAAACGTATACATCCAATTATCAACCAACGCGTGTCGCAGTGGCTGTGTAATGCGAGAGTCAACGACCACCGTTTTATGTACTGTTGCTATATTATTTATTGTTTCGTAAAATTTTCCAAAGCCAAGCCGAACATGTACATTTTGATGACTATAGATAATTTCTTTTCAGTTTCCATACACAACAATTGAAAACAAGCAGACTTTGTTATTAAAATCGACGGCATAACTAATATCTATTGTGATCCCGACCAAAGATTTTAACCGTGATCCATTTTATACAACAAACGGTAAATTAAAATCGCAACATAATATTTATTTATTGTTCGTGTAAATATTATCTCGACTCGGGCATTAGGCTTGGCCATATTATGACGATTGTCATTTGATCGAAGTTCTCTACGTAGTATTTGGTTATTATATAATATACAATATATTTATTATCTAAACGCAATTTTGTCAAGCTATCAAGTCTAAATATAACTACAATATACATCGCGCTTTCAATCTGTACCTTAGAATGATTTTAATCCATATTTTATAACATTTAAATTATACAAGTAAAACGAACGAATTACAAATCAAAATGTGTGATAAGCCATGAGCAGAAACAGAGAGTTATCTCTAATGATTTCAGCCTATACTTGAGTAAAGTAAACATTTTTAGCTTTTACTGAGAAATTTTGAATAAAAACAAGTCTACAACTTATAAGCATCATATTTAGCAATTTTCATTTATTATTAATTTTTTATTTTTTCAACTTTTAATAAATTTAATTGTACTTAACACGAATCAATAATACAATAACATACCCATTTAAGGACTTGCTTAGAAAATCGGTATGTTGTTTTTTTTTTATTTTAGATTCTGAACGGAGTGATAGAATCTATTGAATTTACAGTGATGTGTTGTTTTTTTTTTCTTTTTTGTGTCTGAGGACACCTTTTTTGGCAGTAAAAATGCTTCGATTTGCTTAAACAGCAGCATTTATGAAAGGAAAGTGAATGTAGATGATATTTGGGCAAGTCAAAAATCCAACTTTTTTAATACTTTTTAAAAAAATCGAATAAAACGATAAAAAAATTACAAAAAAACAGGAAATTTTAAGCAAAATCACATTTTTACAAAATACATTTTTTTTAAATTCTCTAACTCCAAAACGAAAACCGCAACAACTTGAAATTTCCACCAAATTTTTGTATTGGAATTCTCTATACGTGGTTTTGTTTTCAAAGTGTTTTGACATATTTTGACTTATTTATGAACAATTTAAATTTTTGATTTTTGTAAGTTTTTTTTTTTGAAATATCTATAACATTTTTGGCTATCCGAGAACTATTGAAAATTTAATACAAGATTTATTATAAGTTATACTAATTGCGACTAAAAAATATCGGAAATTGTTTCACTCAAATTTTTTTTTATAAGCCCATAAAGTTAAAATTTGTATTAAATATGTTAAAATTGCAATAATTTGCAAGTTATTTTGTAGTTGAATATTCATAAAATTTTTTCTGTCTATACTAAGGCTCAAAATTTTAACACTAGGTTATCCATAAGCTACTCTTCATAAATCTATAAAAAAAGTTCTACTGGACTTAAAGGAAAAAATTTTATGATTGTTTGAAATTGAAATTTTTACGAAATTGCATACTATTGCATTATATTTCAATTTAAATATAAAATACTACATTATTATATACCCATTTTAGACAAACATATCTACTCCGTTCAGAATCGTTCTTCGTATACAATGATATCTATCATTGCATTCAAATTTAACAAATCCATTGTAATTATGACCTATCCTATAAACGAGGTGCACTCCACCCCCAACTGTACAGCAAAGCGAGGCCCATCCGTTCTTTTTTTATTTGATTTCAATTTATAACGCATTGTTATTATTCTTTATACATGCATGACTGTTTTATATTATACATGTTCCTGTTTTATACTTGTGCCTCGGACGAGCATACGTTGCAGTACATTAACTCGGTTTTACTCTTTTAATATATTTTTTAAATATAATAAATATTATTCACGATTATTTATTTAAATATCAAGTTAACTAAATAAATACATCTGAAACGACGTGCGCCGTGCGTCATCGTAAGGGCTTGCACGTGGATCATTTATAAATGCATATCCAGTACATGCAGTGCTTAAAATGACTGAAAAACGCTGGGGGAGGACTGTTATATCATTTGAGCGTTCCATATATGAGATAGTTGATGATTAGTTATGTATAATATAGGTATATATTATAAAGAAAAAGTAATGTTAAACGAGTTGGTTACTGTTTGTAAAAGACTGTTTCCCGAGACTATATCAGCTATGGTCGACCGCCGACGAGACGTATTAGGTGTAACAATCGCATAATGATTGTAAAATTAACATAATGTTTTAAAAACTGTATTAATTACTTACAACTAATTATAGCAATTTTTAATGTGTGCGATAATTTTAACCAGACAGTCGAGCGTTTCAGCGAAATGTTCATAGCTCTGTTATATGGAACGCCTTTTAAGGGTCCTGAAAAGTGCGTGCAGCCACCACTTTATGTCCTGAATGCTTACGTTGTAAGGCAGAAATAATTATAATAGTTCTATTTATCCATCACACCACAACCGCAACCTCCTCAATAGTTTTTTGATTCGCTCGACTTTGGCTAAAAAGTAAATATCGATTGTTTCGAACTACAATAAGTCCTCGTTTAATATCGCCTCATTTAACGTTGTTTCATTATTGCGTCGTAAAAGTTAAACCCTTAAGTGTCGTTTAACACTGCGACGACGATTTCAGAGTATAACGTCATATGTAATGCATGTGTTCATCAAATTATTGTTATATTTTTATATATTTCATATATAAGTGTGTAATTTAATGTCGTCGACCTTTTCCAGATATTGCATAATGTTATCGTTTTTATCGACATACCTATTATACGAAGGTACAATTTTTATTCATTTTAAGTAATATTTACTTCATAATCGTTTTTCATTTTATTGTTATAGTCAGTTGTTCAACGACATTTTTGCTGTCTATTATATGCTGTCTGTATGTACAACCGAAAAACCGAATGAAAAAGTTTTTACGGTAAAATGATTACCTAAAGCTTTCCAGTTGATTGAAGAATGCCTTCAAATTATAAACGATGAAGATACAAATCATGAAAGATTCTCGCAGGTTGAGCGAAACGTTTTGAACATCTGTAACGTGTTACCAGAAAAATGTAGTAAACCAGTCAACACTAGACTCATTTTTTAAGAAATTAATTGTAAGTATGTATGTAAATCTAATAATTAGTTTTCATTAATTTTGGTGAAATATGTAATTTAATACAAACAATAAATAATATATGAATAAAATAATTAAACCGTGCAATTATAATAACTTTAACAGTGCATACATATAATGATATTTATTAATAGAATGGGAACCCATTATAATAAAGTATACGTAAAAATTGTTTTACGATATTTCGGTTAAGGTTGTGTTTTACAGGAACCTAACCTTGACATTAAACGAGAACTCACTGTATAAAGCAGGACGATAAATGAATGATTATTATAACATCATATTCATTTAGATCTAATTGAACTGTATATAAAATGTATATTATACGCATATCATATACAACTGGGATCGCGCATCATATCTCAATTCTTAGGTAATTCCCCCCTCCCCACCGTTATATTATCCCGTACTGCTGTAAACATTGACACCCATTGGGGAAGAAAAGATGGGAAACTTGCTCCCAGGGCCGCCACAAGGCTAAATGATGTCCCAGGCCAAAATACCAACTAATGCCTTTTTGATATACAACAAAAAAAAAAAAAAAACAACGACAACAAATTACAACAAAAAAAAAAATATATATATTATGCTCAACTTAAAATAAGCTTATATTACTTTAATCTATGACAAAATAAAATAACCATAACTATCAGTAATTCATAGTTTCAAAAAATACTATAATATTACTGAAATACTGACAAAAGTGTGTAAAATTTTAAAAATTAATTTTGGCGCCCTAGGCGACCGCTCGATTTGCCTGTCGGCTCTGATTGCCTCTCCCCCCCTCCCCCCATCATCACTCGTCAAATAATATGAACTTGTATAATTAAACATATATTATTATTATTGCCCTTTGAAATAAGAATTACAATTTCTTTTTTTTCCGCCATTCCCTTAAGACTTTACCTGTGGCGCACCCATAATGCGCGTACAACCACAATATTATATATTTATATACACATTATACATCATATATATATATATATATATATATATATATATATTGCGTACGTATATGTGGTATATATGGTGTAGTGGTGTGAGAAATCGATAGCGACTCGACGTGGTCGTTGCTTTGGTCTGGAGGGTGGGGGAGGGTGGAAGAGTATATTTACAACGTACGCAGAGAATATAATATATTGTAGGGAAAAGCAACCCGCGCGGAGAAAGGGTTGCGCGAAGACGGATTCTCAATAATATATGTACACGCACGAACGTATATACATATATGTATACACACGAAAGTATAATATAATATAATATAGTGTCGGCGCGCGTATAATATCGAACGGTGACCGTGTGCGCGTGTGCGCCGGTCAGGAGGATCGAATGCTATCGTATATCGCCGCCGTCCTGCGCACACGACTACGATAGGGTTATAACACGGCCGGTGCTGCGAGTATGGAAATATCGCCGCCAGGGGAGATCGATTTGAATATAAATCGGCGGCGGGTGTAGGCGCCTCCCCCGCGAGCTGGTCCTATATATTTCCCATACTTGCAGGTCCTTTTTTCATACTCTCTTTCTCTCTCTCCCTCTGTCCACCACGTATCCTTCGTACCCTCGGCGCGTTTTCCTTTTACTTCTTTTTCTTCTTGTTCTTCTCCTCTTCGACAACGGGCGTGGCTCGGGGAAGGAGGATATTATAAAAAAAAATAAATAAAATCGGGGAAAAAAATCTCACGCGCGCCGCTTTCCCATTCGACGGCACCGTTGCCGTGCGCGCATGTACGCGCGCGCAAGGATATGCCATTATAATAATACGTATACAGGCGGGGGTGCTCGGCGAAAAATGTAAATGTATTCGTTGGAAAAAATACGTACCGACGACGGCAATACACATATTATAATATAATACATGTGTAGAAATTTATTTGCGCGTAATTTTTCGTAATGTTCGGCGTGATGGTCAAAAAAACGTGCTGCGGGGCGAACCTGTCCCTGAACCGATATCGATCCACCACTATGGTTTGTCTACGTAAACCACTCGGTGAAACTGTTTTGGCATCGAAAAAAACTCTTTGCTACCAAACAACCGTGTTCTCCAGGACGAGAAACTTTTAACGTTATTTTTTCTCACAAAACTGCTGTTCGATTACCGACTATAATCCCCGACATGTCTAATGCATTTCAAAACGATAGTCTGCGAAACCGATACTCTTTTCGCGTTCCTCGACGCGGCAAAATGCCCGATTAATATACGGTACAACGTGGAACACGGCTTGAATATTTTGCTTATGTACCATATGAATTCAGTAGTGATACTATATATCATAATTATTTATTACAATGGATTCACCTGTAAAGGTTCAACAAAACACATCGTTACTTTTATCGACCGTTATATTAAAAAAAATATATATATATGCTCAAGTAAATGGGTTTTAATTTTTATCACACTAAATTATAATCTAATACACACAGGACTTGGTCGAACTACGGGCACGAGTCCGGATTTTGATTTTG
Organism: Chaitophorus viminalis; assembly: GCA_025469195.1. NCBI lineage: Eukaryota > Metazoa > Arthropoda > Insecta > Hemiptera > Aphididae > Chaitophorus > Chaitophorus viminalis. Next base: position 30,939 of record JAIPRK010000199.1, read on the forward strand.
ATTTTCTTTTTCATTCGATCGGTTCAAAACAAAGTTTCATATAGAGGTACGTAATTCAAGAGTGTAGTGGGAGCGATTGCTCCTCCTTACCAAAGGCCGTATCATAGTAATTAATAATTAATATAAAATTTGAAAAATCTAATTTTAAATTAGCCCAATAGTATTTATTATTATTTTTATTGACTGTTGTTACTATATAGAATATAAACTTGGCTGCAATCTAAGTTGTGGTTTGGCTTCAATAAATATTCATCGTGAAATAGATGCATCATAGCCAAAGATATTACTTAACGCTTTGCTTCAACAAAAAAAAAAAAACAAATGAAATACTTAAATGAATAGTTATTTTTTATTTTAATTTTGGGCGACTACTTTGATAATATATAATACGTATACCAATGCATTTATATATTTTGAAAGTATATAATTGTTAACAAAAAGTATCCTATCTTTCGCCCACCTACTTTATATCACAGTAAACATGAATGTATGTAATTTTACGTTTTTCAAGCCTCAAACTTTTTGAAAATAGTTAATCGTCCACTCCCATGGATTTCGACTTATATGTAGAGAGGTTCCGTTGTACATGGATGTGTACAGATTTTACTGCAACGAGGAGATGATGGTACGGCGGTTGTACGTCGCGGGAAGGAGAACGACCGTAGCAAGTTTATATTATTATTATTATTATTATTATTATTATTATTATTATGATTATTATTATTATTATTATTATTATTATTATTATTATTATTATTATTATGATGATTATTATTATTATTATTATTATTATTATTATTATTATTATTCCGGTGCGTCTTATACATAAACAGGAGGTATATTACATTTATACGTCATGTACGCGGGAATGAAGTTCCGTCATAGGGCAATATATAGTATAACGTATAAATCATGCGCTAATGTTCGGCGCGGTTGAATATAAAATATGAAATTATACGAGACGGTTATCATCGACTGCGTATTATATGTGTGTGTATATACGCATCCGCACTAATATATTATATCGTGTATAATATACGTCCGTCCGTCTCGTTTAAATCGGCTTTTGAATCTTGTGGGACTACTATCGTTCGCGGGAGAGTGGGGACTGTTTGGTAATTGAAAACGGCCGTATCGCATCACGGGGCGGTATCCGTTTAAAACGCGAAAATGTAGAAGCGCGTAGTAGATAGTAAGCATAATATTATAGTAGTAGATAAAGTAAGTACTTACAAGTTTATATATGGATAACAACAGTGGGTACAGTACACAAAATGTATTTTTTGTTATTTTAGATTCTGAATGATTAATGATGAATGTATTGGTTATAAAATGTCTTTGGGATTTTAGACCCTTGGCATATAGAAATGAATACATAATTCTTAAAACATAAAATAAATAAAATTATTCAATAATCAATTTATATGAAATAAACGTAGTCGACTTCGTGTTATAATAAATGTGTAATGGTGAATCAACTTAACCACAGCTCGTCCGAATCGATGGGCAGTCAAACCGGCAGTGTAAATGTGTATTTGTACCTATGCAGGCTTTATAGCCATTTATACATCAAAGTTTTACATTACGAGCAAGTTTGATTGGATAAAAATTGGACAAAAAAAACACACACACAAACAATGCGTTTTTACCAGAATATATATATATATAATGTATAAACGCTGACACGAGAACATAAAAGAGTTACGTAATAAATTATGATTACTAATAATGTAGAATGTGTGTGTGTGTGTGTGTGTGTGTGTGTGTGTGTGTGTGTGTGTAATTGTGTGTGTGTTTGCGTGTGCGTGCGTATAGTTATTATCTTAAACCACCGCGTAAACGTTTAATAAATCTCTGGTCCGGCGCGTATTATCTCGAACAGTGATTTCTTCGCCGCGCAATCGCGTACACCGCAGCTACCAGCTACTTATCCGCTACATGCACCGCACGTACAGGTACATATTATTGAATACCGGCAACGCTGTATATCTTGTGTACATTATTATTGCCCGCTAAGCTCGGGAGAGAAGAATATATTGCAGAATATTGCACGACGGCGACGACGAGTATATTTAGCATCATTATATTATTATACATGTACACGAGTAACTGATTTATTTCGATAAGTAAAACGCATTACTACTGCTACTACTACTATGTAATCGTAGATACCTATATGCCTATATGCGAAACGTTATTAACCCTGCCCGTTACCGTTGCTGCCAATCGTTGTGAGCTTCGCGTGTATGATGTGCGCAGTTGTATACGTAGGTACAGTAAAAAAATAAATAAAAACAGGCTGTCAGAGGAACTTTTGAGTTCATAGAAACTCAAATATTCAATGCAATGCTTAGGTAAGTGGACAACATAATGTCTTTACCCGTGTTTAAAATGTATGCATCTCACTGGATCCGATATGAATACGAAAAGAGAAAATAAATATAAATGTTAAATATTTCTTATGTTTAAACTATTGTTATTGATTTAAACTCTATGTGTGGTTTTAGTTTAGAATATCTGTGTACAAATATAAGACTCCTGGACCTCCACACGAGTATTCTCATCGAGGGCCTAGTAATCAATTTGATTTCAAAATAAATAAATAAATAAAATATTCCGGCAACAGTTGTTTTGTTTTCAATATTCAATGATTATTATATTATACACCTAACAGGAAGAATACCATGCAAACTATTAGCGCCAATATACATCAAATGTATATATAGTGTTCGTCGTCGTCGGTTTCTAAACGTAATTAACATGATTCTAAAGCAAAAGTTCATAGATAATTTTGTACGCATGCCGTCGACCGGCGGTCTCGGATCGATTTAAATATATTATTGTACCAAAGATTGGATAAAACATATTATTACAATCTAATAAATAGATTCTATTTTATGTAATCTGTGGCCAAACGAACGTTCCAAAATTGTCGGCCGACGTCTTAGTGGTCTACAGAGCTTTAAATATTTGTAATTTTTCATACTATTTTAAATAAACATTTATAGTCAATGAAGTGTACTGAATACTGATTATGATGGGCTACACCTTTAAAAAATATCTTTCTTCATTACGAAGTCTATACGAGTTTGACGATATTAATTGTGTATTTGATTAACCGTTTTTTGGTAATTCTAATAAATTATACAAGAATATTTTAAACAATTTTATTTTATCTTAATTATTTAACGTATATACCTAGGTACATCTTAGAAATTGATTCGTTTAATTATAAAATAAATATTTCTATCGCTGGAACGCTTGGTGACTGCGTTCCAATGCTGTGTATTTTTCAATTATGATTTATAAAATATAAAACTATTCGCTACACACTTTCAAAATTCGTAGTACACGTAATAAGGTATATCGACCTCACTTTTTGTGTCACATTAAATGGGCCATAGTTCACACAGTTTTAGGTCCTGGGATCTTATATCGAACGGAGCATCATATTAATTATATTTGGTAAATTGCATAAAATGTACATCACGAATCTAAATTCGGTGGGATGGGGAAAATGAGTTATGATATAAAAAAAAATTTCGAAATTAACATTCAACATTTTTAAACTGTATAATATATTCATACGAATAAGTTCTTATGCGATGTTAAGTGCAAAAATTTAAAATTAGAGAGCACCTGAGATCTGCAATAGTGTTTTTATTTACTAAACGTATGTAATCAGACATTTTATTCGGGATATATAATATACTAAAGTTTATTTTTCAACATATTAGTAGGCATTGCATTAAGATTATGAAGGTACTGTTTATATTATATAATATTTATAGTTTATAATAAGCCAATTGATTTAACGTCAACCCAAACAATACACATTATAATATTACGACGCGTCAGTGTAGAACCTTTACGGTGTAATTAAAGCAACTTAAATATTTTTTTCGTAAAATCAATCACAATGATAGCGGCGTATTGATAATTTTTGGTCGGTAACCACTGCGATCGATCAACGGAGTATCTTCTTGGACGCATACACGATACACGACGGACAAATGGCCTTAATAACGACACTACAGAATATCATCCTATACTAATGTTTTAATATATTTATATTGGTATATATGATAAGAAGGCATGAATACAGAAAACTATGCGTGTGCCCAGGGGTGGTTTGACAATTTTAGTTGACCGGGGCAAGCCTAAAATATTCCACCCACTACTGCATAAATTGGATATTTCACCAAAAATGTTCAAGTTATTACTTATTAGCAGGGTTTGGAAAGAATATGGGTTTGAAATATTTTTAATTAACTTTAATGATTTTTTAGGTGTTTAACTTTATTCACCATTTTAAAATAAATTTATAATTAATAAATATTGATTAGTTATGATTAGTTATGACATGTTAGTTGATATAAATATGTTTTAAAATGCAAAAAAATTAAGCAGGGATTCCCCGGCACCCGCAGGTTTTGTTAAAATTTTTATAAAAGAGTTGTATATAACATCAAGAAAATAGCAACTTTACGTTGTAATTAGAATGAATGCATTTAATGTGAAAAATTTAGAGTTTCTTTTTTTTATTTTAAAATGTAATATTTATAATTATATGAATAATTACTGGTTTGAATTATCTAAACATTTTTACAGATGGCAAAAATTGTTTTTTTATTATTCATTATTAGTTTTATACAAGATAAATTTAAAAGGTTTGAAAAAATTAGAATTTAGAAAAACCTAAATATAATTATAGTTATTATAATTTTAGTATCTTAGTATAGATTTATTTATAAATGCAAAAAAAATTGTGAAGGGGTTCCCCGGCACCTGAAGGTTTTGTATAAATTTTGAACAAAATAGTTAGATATAATATCATGAAGGTATCTAATTTACGTTGCAATTAGAATAAATGAATTTTATGTAAATATTTAGAGTTTTTTATGTTATTTTAAAATGTAATATTTATAATTTGAATGAACAATTACTGGTTTAAATTGTCTAAAAATTGTTTATAAATATCAAAAATTTGTTTTGTGATTATTCATTACTAGTTATAAAAAAGTTTAATTGAAAAAAAATTAAATTAAATTAAATTAAATCATAAATAACTACCTACAATTGTAATTATTACATTCTTAGTTGATATAATTATTTATATTTTTAGTCATAAAATTCAAAAAAAATTGTGAAAGGATTCCCCGGAACCCTCAGGTTTTGTTTAAATTTTGAACAAAATAGTTAAATATAATATCAAGAAGGTAGCTAATTTAGGTTACAATTAGAATGAACGAATCTTATGTTAAATTAAGAGTTTTTTTATTTTATTTTAAAATGTAATATTTATAATTTGAATAAATGTCATTTCTGATTTAAATTGTTTAAACATTCTTTAGAATTGAGTATAATAAATTGTTTTATTATTATTTATGACTAGTTTAAAACAAGTGAAATTTAAAATATTAAAACAATTAGAAGATATAAAAACATAAATACAATTGTAATTATTGCATTCAAAGTTGATGAATATGTTAAGTTTAAAAATGTAAAATAAATTGTTCAGAGGTTTCTAGGTACCCACAGGTTTTGTATAAAATTTGAATAAAATAGTTATATTTAATATCAAGAAAGTAGCTAATTAACGTAGCAATTAGAATTAATGAATTTAATGTAAAAATGTAGAGTTTCTAATTAAATTTTAGAATATATTATTTATAATCGTATGAATGATTTCAGATTTAATTTGTCTGAATATATTTTATAGATATCAAAAATTGTTTAATTATTCTTTATTACTAGTTATAAAAAAGTTTAATTGAGAAAATATTAAAAAAATTAAATAAAATTAAAACATAAAATCCTACAATTGTAATTATTACATTCTTAGTTGATATAGATTTATTTATAAATGCAAAAAAAATTGTGAAAGGGTTTCCCGGCACCCGCAGGTTTTGTTAAAATTTTAATAAAATAGTAATGTATAATATCAAGAAAATTTAGCTAAATTACATTGTAATTAGAGAAAATGAAATTTAGCGTAATAATTTATAGTGTTTTTTGATTAAAATTTAAAATGTAAAATCGTATAAAAAAAATTTTTTTGTTACCCTATTTTAAAAAAGTAGAATTTAAAATAATAATAATATAAGATGTTATAAGCCTCATACATTATTCATTAAGTAATGTGATATAACTAATATGTTGAGAGTGTGTGAAATTACAATAAGAGCTGATTTTGGTCGCATGCTGACGAAAAACTGATTTTTAGCCGCTGCTCGATATAGATACAGACGGATAAAAATGTTATAGTTTTTGACTATCAATTATTATTTAACCATCAAGTTTGATTGAGCAAGCAGTAGCGGCTGACCATCATATACAACAGAAGAGTCTTGGTTTTTCAAAAGAGCATGTTTTGAAGGCCAAGGAGTAGAAGACTGGGAAAAGATGTTCGAAGACGAAGCTCTGAGAAAGGGATGGACGAGCATATACATAACCGACTTCCCAAAGGTCATTAACTGTCAGGTGAACTTACATATATACATAATTGCGTTATTAAATAATACCTACAAATTAAAACATATGGTTGTATATTTTATATTCTATATACATATTTTTATATTCTATATAGATTAGGTTGGGGCAGTCATGTCCTACTTAAAATATCAACAGCACCAAATTCATTGCATATTTCTACATGTAGGCCATATTATATTTAAATTTCCTTTTTTGGAATATCATTAGGTATTGTGGCGACAGAAAATTTTTGTTGTTTTATCAAATGTACATATTTTAGATAGAGGATATTGGCAACTTTTACATAACTTTACAAACGGTAATAGAAAATATAAAATGTTTCTCACTTCATTTTGTTCTCGGTATCAACCGTTGATATTAATAAGTTTTTTTTATATTCAAAATAATAATAATAATGATGAACATAATAAAATTAGTAATTAGATATAAACGAATGTACAATACTATGATATTAATTTCCTATTTATTTTTTTTTATTTTAATTTTTTGTATTGTCTAGAATGTTTAATTTTACAATTTTAATTAATTATTGTTATGTTCAGTAGGTATGAACAGAGGGAAATAAAATTAGGAACCAACAAATATACTTATTATTTACTGGAAATTTTAAGCGTATAATTGTCGTCAAGAGTCACTGTGCTACGACACATGCTAATTCTTTTGTTTTTTTTTTCAAATATTCATATATTTTGTAGTTCAATATTATTTTATTTTTCGTTTAAGATCCTCTGATCCAGTCAATGTTTATTTGTGCCAATTTTGTATCTCTACACAACTTATGTAATAAGTAGGTCACTTAATAAAATTGTGATACTTATACATAATTATTTTTTTTTGCAAGCAAGCAAAAAAGCGTACGGCTCCGCGAACGGTTACCGACGTATTGTGAGATCTATACTCATAATAATAATAAATACAAAACGCTTTTGGTATGTGTGGATTATGTATTTATGTATCACACACAGGGACCTCACGTGCGGCTCCGCGAACGGTTACCGACGGGTTTGCGTAGCAGTGTAACACTGCTCTTATGATTATAATAATGATAACCATGATGTTAAGTCGTACGTGACTCTTTGCAACGTGACTTTATTTTTTTTAATTTTTTTTTTTTTTTTTATATTTAATAAACAGTGATTGTTTAATCGGATAGGTATTGTTTAGCCATAGCTGGTAGAGATCATTAGCAATACAAAATAAGTTTTATTTTTTCAATTTAATTTCTTGTGTGTCAAATTGAGAAATGACATTTTTTTTTTTTAACTGGATAAGTCATTACAAAATGGAATTATCAAAAATATTAAACGAAAATAAAATTCAAATAATGTATACGCTTATTTGTTTCCAAGTTATTCATTTACATTACCTTCTAATCAAAATTATTTATAAAAATTATTTTTATTAATGTTTAATAAGACAAAATATTTTAATTTTATTAAACTTTTATCATTATTATTATTATTATTATTATTAAGAATTTATCCTAAAGTCTGCATAATTCAAACTTTGACGAATTTTAAATTTAAATGAGTTGATACCTACAAGCTACAATCTAATAATATAGAAAATTACAAAATGTTTGTTGATCATAATTACATATATTATAATGTTATATCGATTATTATTATGTATTGGGATAAATTTAGCCCAACACACTTCATATACTAATAAATAAGTACACTTTTAATTCATATCCAATAAAGTCTATTAAATTTATAATTTATAATTTACATTAGAGACAGTCAAATTATTGAAATTTCAAAATCTAAATTTATAATCATTAAATATTAAAATTTGTAAATGGTTTTGGTAATAATATCAGAATTCAAGTCCTCTACATGAGTTACTTTGTAGATAATTATTAGGTAAAATGAATTTTTTTCTTTTTAATTTGCTTTTAGTTAAACGTTAAAGCAATCCAAAAATTAAGATAAAAATAAATATCAAAGTACACCAAATACGTCAAGACTTTTAAGAAATATGTAAAATTGAAACGCTATATTTTCAGTGGCGTATTTACGGTGGAGGGGGATCAAGGGGATCAATCCCTCCCCATAAGCTGTATACACACAATTAATTATAGTCGTTACTTGTTAGAATTTACAATTATTATATAAAATATTATGATTATTATTATTTTTTTATCAATAATTGATTAAATTTGCAAGAATTAAAATAATATGGTATATTGTACAATATTCTCATTGGCATCGCTGTTCACTGGTCTGTGGTCAGTGATCATACCGGGTCATACCCTAGACTGTATCATGGTCTATGTCGTCGTTATACCCTTATCGTTATTATCTAAGGGTACTATGTCAGAGAACGAATGATAGAGCTCCGTCGTTCTTTCTCTTCTCTTTATGTTATAAAGATAAGTAATAGATTAGTATTAAGTATAGAATTAATAATTTAAATTCATATTAAAATATTAATTTTTATATCTTATAAATCATGGGTATTATTTTCTCATGGCATACCGGTATGTAAACAATTATAGAAAGAGAGAATCGATTTAAAAAAAAACTGTAGAAATTGTTGAAAATATGATAGAAGCAATAACACATTATGAGAGAGGATGTAGACAATTAATTTAAATTAATTTTTAAAGAAGCACAGGTATTTTAAGTCTTTAAGAAGATAGTAATAATAATGTTTATTTCTATAGAAATCAGCTGATAGGGTTGGAAATACAATTACTCGTAAAAGAATTACAACTAAGCTAACAAATCTTTATCAAAAAGGCAAGAAAATTAAATTTTGTATTGTAATAATAAATAAGTATTCGATTTTGGTTTAATAAAACATTTAATCTCAAGTAATGTGTTGTGTATTATAATTTTGGCCAAACATAGAACGTATATTTAATATTAATAAGTTTTTATAATTCCTGAAAACTTGGAGGGGGGGTTAGTAACTACCGTAAAAAGTCATATCCCCCCACGACAAAAACCTATATACGCCACTATCTTACTCTATTTGTATTCAATCTCAGAAAAAAAATATGCTTCAGCTAATGTGTTTGAGTTGAATAAAATTAAAAGGTTTTGATAAAAAATAATTTTATTTTATTTAACTTTTTTGTTCGGCCCATGTGCAAAAATATGCAAAATACTTGGCTCTGTTGGTACGGGTGAATGTAAGATCCTACACGAGGCTTAGCAGGTAAAAAATACATACGTTAGTTCCTACATTGTTGGTAAGTGTACCTACACTTATACTATTATATTGTGAATAAGGTGTTCATTTTTAATTCTATATAAATAAACTATATTTCATAATATACTTACAGTAATTATCTTTATAATAATGTTTTTCAAAATAATATAAAATAGTATATTAAATTTTATAAATAAATAGATATGATAATCCAATAAAAATATATGATAACAGTCACAAAATGCATTTCCTATAGAAATAAATGATTAAATAAATATATCATATCTTCAATCAATACTATAGTATTATACTCCAATAATCTCATTTTTCCACCGTACGGAAACTTGCATAATATAATGTAACATTTTTACTTCTGTGCATGAACTTACACACGCATTTTTTTTTTTACTATAATGAAACTTACAAATCTCATTTTTATATTCTTGTAGCCACGTAAGAACTAACGTATGCAATTATTTACCTGCTATTCTCGCATAGGAACTTACTATCCCCCGTAGATACTTGACAGACTTGCCCTTACTTAACCTAACCCTGTATATAGAATATTTATGTATATGTATATAGAATATACCTTTTTTTTAATTTGTAGGTATTATTTTATTTATTAAACGCAACTATATATGTAAGTTCACCTACTTGTTAATGACCTTCAGAATGTTAGTCGTGTTATGCTCGTCCACCCATCCACAGAACTTCGTCGCTGAACACCTCTTACCAGTCTTCCACTCCGTGGACTAGAAATCACGGTCCTCTGAAAAACCTGTACTACTCTTTTGTAGTATATGGTGGTGGGCGCTACTGCTTGGCCAATCAGCATTCGATGGCCAAGCATTAATAGAAATAAAAAAATGAATTAATTGATAGTCAAACACTACTATTGTATTTTTATCGGCTCGTACCGTTGTCATGTGGCGACTACAAAACAGTTCTTCGTCAGCATCCATTGTAAGTCAGCCTCGCTTGCCATTTCACACGCTCAACATGTATACAAGGTGAATTATATCGCTTAAAGTGTTAGCATTTGTTTTATATTATCTTGAAAGATTTAATTGTAATACATAAAAAATATTAATAGATAAAGAAACTTAAATTTAATTGATACCTAAATTAAAAATTGATATTAAATATTTTGCTCAGTCGTCAAACCTAGAAAAAAGTATTTTTTTTTTTAATCTTGCAATGTATCTAATTAACTAGATAATTATAATATATGGCCCAAATTTAAATGCCTAAAAATCCGTTGATAGATTCCTCAAAATAATAGTCAATATTATAATTAGATTAAATTATTATATTTTAAATCAGTTAAATTTATTATTTAAATTATTTAGCTGTATTAGGTAAAAATATAAATTTTAAATTTAAAAGTAATAAAATCAACGGGGTAAAATATTAAAATGTTAATTAATGCTCTAAATATTATGTGAAAAAAATCATCGATAATTCAAGATTAACGTTTCCCACTTGAAGTATCTGTTTCATCAAACAAATTATGTACTTGGAAATTATTGTCAAAGGTTAACCAAAAAAATAAGCATTTTGCTTTTAAATTCGGGCTCTAATGATATTTATTTTATTTCAGAAAATATTCTTCGATAGGCAATAATTTATTTAAAAACTCACATTTTTTGATGTGCTGCAGACTGGCCAACCGATAGATATGTAATCCTGAACGAATACAAAGTTGAATAGTTCTGTAACTATATAAAATTTAAATTATTTATACACGGCGATTTGATTACCTATGTGTTGTACAAAATACAAAACAATATAGTATTCGTATTAAATTATTTGCGACACTTTATAATAATTACTACACTCAATACACGCTGCCGGCAAATCGCACTGAGAATTGAAACCAGAATAAACGAACTTTTATTCTACTGCTTTGGTAGGCGTAAAATAAATTATGTAGGTATAACAGATTTCAACCGTAATAAACGTGTTTTGACAAATAATAATTATTTGAGAAACATTAGACATAGAATATTCATAGACATATTTCTATGAGAATATTATCATCAACCGTTGAAATTCAACGGTTGCAACGGTGACATTGGCACACCTTTATTCGAAACACGTTATATACCGCAAACAATATTTAGCAATAGATAAAATAAGTAGTTTTACTATATTTATGCTTTTTACATGATAAAAATTCAATATTTTAATTTCCTATTTATTTTAATATTTGTAGTTTTGTACATTATAGCATATTACAGGAACACGCAAAATTGTTTTTACCCTGTAAAAACTTCTTATAAGAATTTGGGCAATGAACTGGCAAATCTATCATAGGTTATACTTGCTAAATATTGGTGTAGAAAATCAAATAAATACATAATAGTAAAATAAAACAAAAATTTTTAAATTTTTAAAATTCATAAAAATAAATACCTATAAAATGAATGAGCTATATTTTAGATACTTTATTAAGCTCGTGATTATTATGTTTATTTAATGGAATATGTTCAAGTATATTATTGAATTAAACTATTGTTATTTTTTAAAAATTTGGATGATTAGAATCATGTGATATTTTAGCTTCATTTTGTGTGGGTTTAATAATATAATGTTTATTATAGCTTATCACTAAATTATAATTTATAGTAATTGCACTCACTACACGACTAGCAGGTTATTATATGTACTTTGTAACCATATCATATTAATGTATGAATATGTATTATTTTATAGTCTGGGAATCCAGTTTTAAAGCCACCTAATACTTTATGTTTTATGCTTATGTAGGAATTGTTAGTCCCAATTTGGAGAATATAAATGAAAAACAATTTCACTGCATGTTAGAACAATAAATGCTAATAAAAAGATTAAGAAGGTACTCATAGTATAAATTATGACAAGTTCCAACCATGACGCTTATAGAAATATTAAAAAAAAAATCCTGTTCGTCATACTATTGTCCTATACCCTTTTAAAGATAATACAATATATCTAGGGGTCTTACCTTAATAAAATCGATGTAGTACGGCCTTAGATATATGTTTGTCACTGGTGGTGTGTTTCAATCTGAATAGGCTTCTCGAACATGGTCCTTCATTTTAAACTATTAATTTAATTCATTTAACACTGTTTCTCTATTGAAGCAGTATAGTATGAAAATTAAATATTAATACAATATTTTGTTTCAATATTATTTATTATTATTAATTAGCAAAAATTATAGAAGTAAAATTTGGATATTATTAAAAATTAAAATATTTTATAAACTTCGTTATAATAAAACTAATTTAGATTGGTAATATTTATTTGACATAGAATATTGCCGTCATCGATGATGCCTACTGGTGCAATATGATTCAAAACGCCATTTTACCAAAGATAATAAAATTAATTATTAAAATGTGTGATTTGAAGAGAGTCCCTGGTTCTATCAGTATTATTTTTTATTTAAAGAGCTTTCTGTGTTATATCCTCAGAGTATCACTATTAACTTGGTTATATATATGTAATAAAATTGAGTTTGAAAATTATCTCTGAATGTAATCTCGATTATCAAATTTTTCTTATAAACTGATAATATTTGGTGTTATTTATACAAATATAGTGTTAACCATTTTGACATACAAATACATTTTATTATTTAAAAACAAGTTTGTTAAAAAATAATATAATTTTGTCTAATGGGCCATCAACATAATTAGTGCTATATATAAATACAATTTAGCTACGTACATATTAAAATCTCCTACATTTAGTACACTTATTGTTGATTATTTTCTTTACTAATTTTTTGTCTGTTTTAGATTCTGAACGGAGTGAATGTATTGATTTTATAATGATGTGTGTTTTTTTTTTTTGTGCCTGATGATTCCTATTTGGGCAGTAAAAATGCTTTGATTTCCTTAAAAGGCAACTTTACTGAAAGGAAAGTGAATTTACATGATATTTGGGCAAAAGTTAAACATTTTCAATACTTTTCAAAAATGTAAGGAAATACCATAAAAAAATTCCGAAAAACATGAATTTTTATGCAAAACCACATATTTGATAAAATAAATTTTTTTAAATGCTCCAACTCAAAGATGAAAAACTGCAAATACTTGAAATTTTCACTAAACATTTTTATTAGCGTCTTCTATACATAGTTAAGTTTTTGAAGTATTTTGACTCATTATGACTTATTTATAGATAATTGAAATTATCGATTTTTTAAATAATGATAAAATAAATTTGGTGATCCAAAAAATCATGAAAATTTAATACAATGTTTATTATAAGTTGGGATTATCGCTTTTAATAAAAATTGAAAATTTTTTACCACAAATTTTTTTATCAGCCCTTAAAATTCAAATTTTCGTTTCAAAGAAAATGAACGTGAATGTGAACGAGTTCAATTTTAAAGTGAACGTTCCGAACACTGATTATTAGTACTATAATATATTATTATTTATTCATAATCAAAAAACGAATTTTTAGGTTTTTACATATTATATATTTATTTGCTTTATGCAGCGTAACGATGATTAAAAATATGGATAATTTATCCATTACAGTGAGTGTAGGAAAAATTTATTTTGCATATTACGGCATTAATATCAATCTAAAAGATTACCCCACCGGCCACAACCCACCCATAATTTTGATCAGGGCAAAGCTCCGTTCTTTTGTATGTTTAAGTCGCCTCTGCATGTACCATAAAAGTTCAAACAAATCGCACGGAAGGCTAAAAATAAACGCGCGCCTCCTCATGCGCACGTATAGATTTAGTATATATATATATATATAGCCTGAAAGGTACTATTTGGTTAACAAATTACGATCTGAGTTGTATATCTAGATATTACATATATTCTAACATCGTGGTAACGTATTTCCGAAAATAATTTCGGCGAAATATTATATGTTTATTAAGCTGTAATTAACCGCTACGTGTATCATATTTTCTCTTGTCTTGATGATGCGCCTATTAAATTATTCAAAGAACATATTATACCACATATAATAAATATTTTACTTTACGTTTACAAACACCCGGTTAATATAATGATTGTGTTGTTTTAGCATAATAATTTCTTAATACAATATTGTTTTGTACGCATGCGGAGCTGAATTTTGTTGCCCGAAATAAAACGGGTACACATCGTTACATTTTAATTTGCATAAAATTAGATGTATAATAACGCACAAGGTAAACAACAATTGATCACAATTATATCTCCCGACGCTGGCGCGGGACGCGATGATGATTAAAATAAAAATATTATAATGGTTAGATACGTACATATAGGTAATAATATACACTATGGAGGAGGCAAGTCTTTGCGAACGGGAACAAGGATCTACAGGCGATTAATTTTTAATATTCCCTCGGCAGTGAGCTTTTACGTTCCAATTTTTCGGAGATTGGCCACAACAGGTGTATATATATATATCTAAATACACACACATATACATACCTAATGGTTATAATTATGATAATAATATATATCATGTAATACGCGTACGATGCGCGTTCAATTTTAATTAAATCGCGAAATTTAATACGCGCGGAAATTGACCGTTTCGGATCTGAATGCGCTGTACACCGCGCGTATTGTAAAATACTATTGTAATTTGTCGGTTGGTCCTAACCTTGTACTTGCAATGCGTTTATAATGTTATTATATATTTCATTCCTATTTCGGGTGTTGAGTGAAGTGAAGTGAGCTAGTGAATGAGTGAGTAGATACACGAGTGTGTGTGGTGTGTGTGTGTGTGTGTGTGTGCGAGGGGGGGAGGTGTTTAATGATCCTGATAGATTGCCACGGTGTGACCGAAAACAACAACTTAATTTGCTTAATTACTGCAGCGATGATGCACCGTGTATATTGTGTGCTGCGCAAACGGCGATGTATCTATAATATCTGTATACAGGCCTGTACGCATATTTTATTATGCGCGATATTTTAATTTTTGTTTTATCCGCGACGCTGCCGTGTGTACAGTACACCCGAAATGATAGAATGCACGCCTTTTTCGAGTCAAGACCCCATTGTTATTTACGCCAAGTGTATTATCTGGCAACCATTAGTTATGGGTTGTTA
This sequence comes from Chaitophorus viminalis, assembly GCA_025469195.1. Classification (NCBI taxonomy): domain Eukaryota; kingdom Metazoa; phylum Arthropoda; class Insecta; order Hemiptera; family Aphididae; genus Chaitophorus; species Chaitophorus viminalis. Next base: position 46,661 of record JAIPRK010000199.1, read on the forward strand.
ATTTTTATACGTACGTGCGCGGTACACGCACAAGTATCTATAAACATGATATTATTTCTTCTTCTGGTGATGGTACTCGTCGAATCCATCGGCACCGGCCGCGGCGGCTGCTGCCTCTCCTCCGGGGTGAACGCTATAGGCCATCGTCGGAACTGTCCACCGATAACCTTTCAACCGTTACGATTTTGATATATACGACTCGTATAGAGCGCTGTACACGCAATAATAATATCGTATACGCAGTGAACACCGTCCAAGAAGTCGATTGTCATTTAATATAAAATAATAGTTATAATCCATCCAGACGGTTATACGTAGAATAATATTCGGAATCATCGTCGTTTACCGAAATTTTTATATATATACATATTATATTCTATACATATTATATTCTATACATAGTAGCCTATTAAAATTAAACCCGAAAAGTATTATACACTAAATCTACTTGCAGGATTACAAACCGTGTAGTGATACGGATTCCGGTGACAAAAGTACGATTGTCGCACATACACCGGTTCTAATTATTATTCTATTTGAGATTTTTAGCAACGTAGATGTATGTATTTTTTTACGGGCACAACCGACGACCGTTACCGCAGAGCATCAGCATGGCTGGTCTACGTAGAGACAAACGAAAACCAAACAATAACCGTATTCACGATTCGATGCTTTTCTGTGAAAAGTGGTAAAAGTTATCTTGATTTTTAGCAGTCAGTAAAAAAATTAAATTGGTTACGGTGGTAATAATTTTCATGTAAATAAGTTCACGAATAATGAAATATGCATATATACTATATGGCGAGTAATATATTATAATATTTTACTGCAAGGTGAAAATAACGTTCAGGGGCAAATAATCTATGAACATAAAATTAAAATACCACTTACTCGCTCGCACACTCGTTTATCGATCAGCGTATGGGCAAAACCACCAGACTCATTTGAAATGTCAAGAGAAAGTACTAAATATACTTAAATGAAAACGTGTATATATAGTCGCACATTTTTAAGGGTCCAAACAGTTTTATGCTCCGGGCTAAGTGTTTTGACTTTGTGGTTATTACCTATCTGTACGATGTATTTTATTTCGATAACATGTTAATTTCATCGGGTGAAGTAGATTGGATCTAAAATAATTACCTATGTAGATAAGTAAAAATATATATCTTTAAAATATTTCAATATAAAATTATTTTTCAAGTCCTAATATATTATAATATCATTATTCTAATTTAAAAAGTCAAATATCTCCCGGGCGAGACTGCAGGGCAATTTAGCTACAGTATTATTACAAAGCCCGTATAATACGTAAACATAAGTCATACAACTCCATTTTTGGTTTTTAATTAAATTCTATAATATATTCAATAAGTATTATCTATCTGCAATTTACATAATAACAAATAAGAAATATTTTTACCTAAGTAGAGTTTCTACCGTAGTAAGTATGCAATAAACTTTTTCCTGGATAATAGTAGTCTAATGAGCCTGTTATATAAACATATTTCAAAAAAGTGTAATTTTATTCGCGAAACAAAGGACAAGATACAACGAGAATGAATAGTATATACACTATATACCGAGAACACGCGACACATTAAACTTAACTATAGAAAGAAAAAAAAATTGCTTAAATTCAAATATCGAGCATTAAATGGTATTTCTGGCTTCAACCGGTTTACAGATCTACAATTTAAATTCAAACACCCAAATCACTAGACGAAAAAAAAAATTAAAATAAAATACCTCAACGTAGAATAATAATATACTATTGACATTTAAAAATGAACAATTGTATTGGCAAGTATAAATGCTTAGAGAATTGTTATATGTAAATTTATTCAAAGTGGCTGCTTATAGAATGCTTAGTTTGGTTTACTTAATAATGTGATAATATTATTGTTACAATATTTTTTTGCGCACAGTACAATTGATAATTTAATATTTATATTGTAGATCAATACGTACGAGTTTCTTTCTAAAACGATAATTTTTCATTGTCCGGATAAAAATATCAAAGTAAAAAATCTGATTGTATTTTTATGGATTTGCATGATTTATAGAGCATCACTTGGTTTAAGGACTGCGTATCTCATATTGTTATTAGTGAGAAACAAATACGATTTTCGTTAGTGGTAAAACAACGAGAATATAATATTATATAAACCGAGAGTATATATATATATATATCAATTTGTTTAGCGATTATAACAAACATTTCGTTGCTGTAATGATGGAAGTAAGAAAAAAAGAATAAAAAAACTTCAAAACTATATTATTCATATTCATAGCGTACAGTATATTATAGTAATGCGTTCGTATTTATAGCTTAGTCACGGACCAAATTTGTCAATGGCTCATCGCATCTATTCTCAAACGTTCTGTATTATCATCGAATTACCTACCTACCTGGTGTTCCGTATTTTGCCGCAATGATTGTACACTACAACTTTACTATTATTTCTACTACTACTACTACTACTATTATTATTATTATTATTATTATCATCATTATTACGTTTTAGTGAATGGAGAAGAGTCGTGTCCGTTATTGTCGAGTTCGACCGCCAGCTCATCCTTGATGTTGTGCTGCGTGCGCGTACGACCGCGGCATCAGTGAATAAAGCCAGTTCTGCTTCGCCCATTCATGCTGTGAACTATAATGTATATACGGCGATCTACCCCTCATCCATATTTATGATCCGCAGTCCGTGTAGGTATATAAATGTATAGCAAACATGCGTGTACATGGATGGAATTATATAACTATTGCGCTGTCTCGTATGGATCTTTTTCTCTCCCACGCGAGTATTTTTTTTTTAAAAAAATTTTGAAGTTCGAACGTCATTTCTTATCACGTCGAGTTTGTTTAATTTGACCGTATAGGTAACCCTATATAGAAACCCTATAGGTGTTTTTATGTGCCATATTTTACGCGTTACTTTTTGAATTTTCATGAGTTATGATATTATTTAATCCAGAATGAATTTGCATAGCCGAATCATTAGGTTTCATTAGATACACACACATACACACACACACACACACACACACACGTATAAGATAATATAATTTTGTATAATATGTATTATCATCACAAATTTATTCAAGCGGTTTGCCTTCCTCGTGGATTACCAAAAGACACAGTGTACAAAATCAATATCAATAAATGCATGGTTTGATTATAAGAATGTAAAAAAATTAACAATAACTTCGACATTAATAATTATCTAATATATTGAATATACGACAAAAATATAATAAAATTAAAATTAAAAAAATTGAGTTATTTATATTTGCTCCTGCAGCGTCCACAACATAAAACCTCTTGTTGTATATTATAATTTCAACCGTGTCGATCTATATAGTAATTTAGTCACATTAAAATACGATACACACAGTAGAGTGTGCAAAATGCTAAGTCAATTATAGTTTTATAGTATCATCACGTACATATTATTATATGTCACTGTTTGGATAAAATATTAGGCATAACAGCTGATACGGCGTACAGCAGAGCAGGACACTGTTTCATCGTTAAAACTTTTATTATTATGGTTTTTTTTATTTTATTTTTTTTTTTTTTTACATATTCTAATATTTCTCGTTGCTCGTCGAGAGAGGATGAAAATGTTCCGAATCAACTGTACTGCATAAATACGACATCGTATACAACGTACAGTTATATTATATACATATATACCTATATACATCAAAATGTCACGTATACGATTCGCAACAGTAAAAGTGTGGCCGAGATAACCGATTTTATTACGGCGCGGAGCTATATATATATACATAAGATTATACATTTATTATACACACTGCACACACAAAGTATGTACTTCACGTTATGTAATGTTATATACGTGTATACGTTACACAATTGTGTACATATGCGTGTGTATACAGACACATTCGCGGAGACGATATTATTATTATCTTCCCCCATAAGTCGGTGCAGCGCGCAACGCCACGGGTATTTATACAACTTTTGTCGTCATTGTTTATTATATTTTGTTTTGTTTTTCCTCGCACGGCATTACGCACTGCGTAATCATATAATATCCATTGAGCAAATACGACCACCGCGGTTCGGACTACACGCACACACACACACACACATATATATATATTAGGTATATATAATGTATACGATTCATTCATGCACGAGCAGTGGCAACATGCGCGTTTACATGTTGTACGTATATTGTTTATACGTACACGTCTTATACTCGTATGTTGCGACGACTGTTGCAGTGATCTGGATGGAACGTTGCGGAGACATTCGCTGTACACTCTACTGCTTTGCAAACCCGATCTCATTACAAACGTACGTACGCTAAGGTTCTGCTGTACCTACTTATATAATACAGGTATGCTGCGATTTCCGGTGCGAGCGGATATGGTAAACGGTAAACTGGTTACACATGCGCGATATGTATATACGCACCGGCGTTGGAACGACGGATGCGCGCGATGCAGGCAAGAAGGAAAATTCTTATATATTATATACATACGACTATACGAGTATATTATTATGTATTATATATATATATATAATGAATCGAAGAACTTGTTCCGAAAATCAAATATTATCACAGAAATTACGAGGAAAAGATTAATGTGGGCTGATGGGCATGCTCGGAGGAAAGAAGGTTCATTGATTAAGGCGATTATTAAAGAAAATCCGATTGGGAAGAGACCGATTAGGTAGACCACGTTTACGATGGGAGCATTGTATTAAAAAATATGTTAAAGCAATAGAATCAAATGCACAATGGAGAGGAGTTGCAGTAGATAGACAATTAAGGTGGCAAATTTGTTGGCAGGGATGGTCTTGAAGGCCGTAATCCACAACAAGAAGAAGAAGAAGAAAAAGAAGATATACATATATTTACCGAGTCTTTTGGGTACGCATACAAAGGGGAGGGTGTAATCATAGTCGTAATAGCTGGGGAAAAATGTAGGAGAGAGAAATCAGGGCTATTCCCTCTCACCTGTTCTCCGAGAAAAAATTCAAAAAAAAAACTCAAAACGTTCTAGGCTGTGTAAAATATACTTAAAATTATAGTTAAACGTGTGTAGTAATTTATTCAAAAATTAAAATATATATTTTAAAACCATCGTAGTATATAAACCTATAGGTAACAGTGGTCTTTGAGTTATAAAAATCACCCCTCCCTGCGCGTAATAATGGTGGATCTCAGGTTATAACCCAAAATTAAATTATATAATATACATACTGAATATGTAACTGACCGATAACAAATTCTGTTTTCAATTTTATAGAATTTAGTGTTTTTTTCGCTTCGATTTATCGTTATCGTTATTAGTAATGTTATGAATTATCAAACAAAAAATTATTAATGCGAGCTTGCTCTCTGTATCCGCCCCTGAGTATACGTACGTACGACCGCGCACGGGATTTCGAGTCCCTTCGACGGCAATGAGGTTATACGCGCAGTTTTCGAATAACGTCCGACGCAAAGCTTCAACATTTTGTAATATATAATAGGAACGTGTTATCTAACTTTTGTGCACCTGCGGCCAGTATGTTCGTGTATAATTATATGTACATTGGCATTGATGGTTGAATCCAATTGCAGCGTGGAGGAAAAAACCGCGTTGGATTTACTAGTGCGCGCAGGCCTTGAGCACGGTTTTTGCGGTTAACCGCATCATCATCGTTTCCCAATTGCCCGTGTAATGTATTATTAACTAACACATCAGAGACACATACACTATAGCTCGGTCGCTATCAATATTAGCCGACGGTTTCTGGAACGCCTGAGAAAACATAATATTCAAGTACCTACCTACTTTACTCGTATATCAATACCTCTCTGCCAGGTTCCATTGCACAACGTTGGTTTTTACTTTTTACCGTTCTTAGCGTCATTGTTCGCATGCCTACTGCCTACAAGTATTAAACAGGTATTGTAATGATTAAGCAAGGTTGATATTTCGAAACGTACATAATTTACAGCAGTGTTCACAATTCAAATTCACCTGGTCATACCGTATTGGCCGTCGAAATTAATATAATTATTTTTTAAATTTAATCCTTCGATAAAAACGTCCGATTCGATCATTTCTGCGAGATACACATCGCATTGAACATTTTATTGGGAATCTTATATATATATATATCATAATATTGACGTAACACTAAATGCCGGGAACAGTTTGTATACAACTTTGTTTTTATTGTGATTTGTTAATGTTTACTTGTTGTATACAAGTGCTGTGTACCTAGTTCACCGTTTATTTATTTTTTTGTTATAAATGTTTTTATTACACAATCTATAAAAACAATGATTACAATAAACACAAGTACCGTTACTAATGTTGAATGTTTCATAGGTTTTGGGCGAAATTGGATGGGGTGGAGGGAGGGGAGACACTCATTGCTGGTACATCGGCTAGTCAATTCTCATCACTCAACTGATAGGTCGAGAGACGCCACTTGCATTTTAGACGCCTTATTCCAGGGTCACCGGAAATGGTAGGAAATAATAGGTCAGTAATGAGAGGGTTTGGATCGTTTCGTAGACGGGTGTAGAGTATTTTATCGGAAGTTACTACTAATTTTTGGATAAGAGTGATAGAGAAATCTTGGTGGAGTAAGTGGTCGAAGACTTAGAATGGAGCGTCTTGTACATCAGAATTTTAATATTTAATTTGAGTTGTTTTGAAGCGAGTAAAAGTCAAAGTTGTTGGCATCCATCATTATCATAAACATTAAAGATAGTTCTATAGTAGGGATGGCGAACCTTTTGATAAATGCGTGTCAAATCAAAATGCTTGGTTTGATTTTATTTACTTCGCGTGTCAGAAATTTTTCAGTTAATTTTTTTGCTTGAAAAATGATTAATTAAACATATAAACATGATTTTGTTTGTTAAGTAAATAATATCTAAGCGCGCGCGGAGGATAAAATCTCACCAGGGGCAAGATAAAAATGACTTAAAATATAATATACTCACTAATTAAATAATAGTAGAATCAAATTAATAGTAATATTTAATAATAAAATAATAATATTTAGATGTTTAATAATTTGACTTAAACAATATTCTTATATTTATTAAATGGTAAAATGGAATACCATGCATGATATTAAAGTACAGTTAAAAATTCCCAGGGGGGCAGTGGCCCCGTTGCCCCCCCCCCTTGCAGGCGTCCTTGATAATATCCACATTCCATATTCGTGATATAATATCTTATTATTACAATAATAAATTAAAAATTAATTTCAAATTATCAGTAATTTTTTTGGAAAGTGAAGTAAAACTTATGAATTATATTTAAACCGGCGTGTCACCCTGTGACACGCGTAACATAGGTTCGCCATCTCTGTTCTATAGTGTTAGTGGTGAACATAAATACGACGTAAGTAAACAGTCGCAAATCCGAAATCACGTCGATACAAAATAAAGTCGTTATAGTGAGCTACAATACTTTACAGAAAATCTACTAAAACGCTGTTGATGTAATAAAAGTATTGGTCTTCCATTTTCTAGAAGCAAATGATTTTTGTCGAAGGTAATTACCGGGGCTTTTCATAAGATAATAATATTGACTGCAAACGTATGCGGTAACGTTGTTGACGAGAATCGAGCTATTGCGCAAACATATTATATGAAATTCATTTAAAGGAAAATACGAAGTTTTCCTTTACAGGCAATGAACTACCTGTAGAAAATTGTTTACAAGATGTCCCTACGGGGTAAATGGGAAATAGAACAATAGATAGCCTTGCGAGAAATATCCACCGAGAGCAAAACACAAATTTTACTTTTTTGTTGTTTTAGTGTTGATCTTGCATAGGTCGCTTCGCGTGCAAAGAATAAGCATGTATGAAATGCCGGGAAACAAGAGGTGCATCACCACTGCAGTGATATAATTACTCGCCGAGTCACAGCCGGAAGAATGTGATTTCATCACTCCAAAAGAGAAAACCGATTACAAAGTTACCAAACAAAATCAATCGATCATATTTTTCGACAAGTGTATATAAATATTATTATTTACATTATGTCCAGTATGCCTGTATATTATATATAACGTAACCATAATTTTTTTTTCTTTAGAGCAGGACACCTGTACATTTTCATAAGAAAACCATATTATCTTGCGTAAAATAACAAATTGTTTATTGGAATAAATTTATAAATGTGTATGATTGTGATTTGTGATCAATATAAGTAGCCTACCCACAAGTCGACTTTTCTTAATTTTCAGGTTCTTCGGGGACAGTGGGACACTTAGCTCGAAAGCGGGACGTACGGTCACGTTAATTATGCAGTATTTACTTCCGGTGTAAATTCTGTTGCGGCGGTGCACGTTTCCGTCTTCCGTTTCGGAATCGTACGCGCAGGAGAGCGCATCCGTTTGTACTATGGAAGCCAAAGAGGAAAACGGTGTGGTTGCGGCGTGCGTGCTGCATGCAGCGTAAGAGGAACGAAGCGCAGTGGACGGCGGGCGTTGCGGGGGACGAGGATGGAAAGGGTTCGTAATGTATTTTACTGGGAGTGAAACTGTCGGTGTTATCAATGAAAACGACACGCGGCGGCGACGATGGGTTAATGAGTGGGCAACGCGCGAGCGTGTGTCCAACGGCGGTCGTTCGGTATACTCAGCGCATAATACTCGTCGTATACGTAGGAAATAGCCCGAACAATGACCGCGGCGGCCGACAAAGTGAAGGCGGCTGTATACGACGACGACGGTCAAACTGGTATTATATATATTTTATATTTATGTATTTCTACCGCCTCCCCTCCCCCCTACCCCGTCGTATACGAAATCACGTGTGAGCGTGTGCGTCGGGTGAGCGTGTGCGTGTGTCCATCTTATAATAATATCCTTCGGTGTGTATACTGCTGCAGCACGCACTGACATACATGAGCGCGCGAGTGCTCACAGACTGCTACCGGAATGCACATAATATCGTCACCGGGCCGGGCATTAAGGATTCATTTCGCATTGCTTTTGCATTTCGTTTTCACCGTATATTATTGTTGTACATGTATAGTATGTGGTTTTTTTTTTCAATTGAAAATGCAAAACGGCAAATATTTGCCTGACAGCGTTCAATCAATGGTCGGTGCAGCCGTCGCCGTCGTCGTCGACCAGTAACCCGTTCGGGGCGAAATATTTTTCGTACATATATATATATATAGGTACCTATATGCCGTCGCGCTTCTGTTCTCTCTCTTCCTCACACACACTCAGTCACTCACTCGATCGTAGTTGTGATTCCGATTGTGTGCGCGCGCGTTCCAAGAGGTATTCTTGTATGTTATGTATATATTTATTTCGATTTTTTTTCCACTTCACCTTCGACCACCGCTTTTCTCTTTCGCAAACGAAATATTTATGTATATTTCGATACATATATTCAAATACTGGCCAGACGTTTCCTGTTTTGCCTAATTGATTCGGCGGCGGCCCGATGCGCATTGATCACAGAGACAAAAGAATATCTTTGGCCGCGCGGCACGGTGTGGGAATACACTATATTACTATTATTATTATTGTGCGCGCATAGTTTATAATATAAATATATACGCAGATATATATACCAGTATTTTGGCACAGTCCGCCGCCGCGTATACTATATTAGTATACAATATGTATAATATGTGTGAGTGTGTATGTGTGTACTCGTGTAGGTCTACCGCTGCCGCTTCGGCTACTGTCTGCGGTGGATTTGTCGAAGAGAAATTTTTTGATAAAAAAAAAAATATAAAAAAAAGGCCACCCCTTTTCGTTTGTCGTCGTCATTGTCATTTGTTCGTGCATTTTTTCGTATTAATCACGGCCGCCCGCGCGCATTATTCGCAAACGACGGTTTCGTATAAAAACACATCTCTTTAACGTCGACCTCGATCCATGTCATTTCGTTTTTCTCCGTCTCTACCTACCTACACTCGCCGTCTCTCACTCTGTTTGCCCGTCACGAAACCCTCGCGTTTTCGTACATCCAAACGCGCATTATTATTATTATTCGTATTGACGAATAATATTATGTAACCGCGAGTTCTATGCCGGCACTGCACACACATCACAGGCACAGGTGAACACCGCGTATACTATACGTTATACCGCACGTCACTGCACACCACCACACAATAATGCAATATTTTCTACGGGCTTATCATTTTTCAGTTGGTTTTTATTACATGATATACGTAGGTACGCCGCGTCGCGACAACGTTTCGATTCAAGCACACAGTACATTATTATGCGTAGTAATATATTTTACAACACGGGTCGTTGCTTTTTTCCCTCCCTGTGTTTACTTGTATATGTATGCGTATATATTATGATATACTTGAGTCGCGACGACCAACGTACACGAGCGCTTAACTATTATACGCAATTCGGATTATGTTTCCTGGAAAACGGTTAGCTCCCGCAGCCGCATTTATACTCAATACACACACACATATATATATATATTATACTACCTACCTATATGTACGTGTGTGTATGCGTAGGTACTCTTCTGGGTCTTATCCTGTAATTACGGGCCCCGCAAGAGATCCCACAAGAAATTAAAAAAAAAAATCGCATTTGTTTACGTCGTACAGCAAATGGTACCGGTTGTATAATACGTAGTCACAGGTAGGACATAGGTTACATTGTATGTATATATATATGATAAATAGAGGCACCGAACTTCCGAACAAATCCGTATAATAACGACGTCATATCTAGTGCACCGATCGTTATACGAACGTTTGTCGTGAAGTATACAACTAATATATAACTATATTATGTATTGGTTGTGTATAACCTAAACTGACGCACGATAAACGCTCGAATATTACCCATAATATTTGCGTGTGCGTACCAAATACGTATATTATGTTTATGTATTCCGCAGTGTGCAGCGATGATAATATTATAGTTAATATAGCACGCGTACCTTACATATACCTATGTATTATGTAGAACGTATATTACTTTTTTTTCCCCCTTCGTTATAACATTTCCTCTCCGGTCGCTTATAATATGTGTTTTTCCTAATCATTTAATAAAGCAAATAATGCAAAAAAATAATTTAATAATATAATATTATGTGTCTAATAAAGTATGTTGTAAGTACATAAGTGATTCCACGTGATTGGTTAATGTTGCTAACGCACAGATATATTATATATATATATATATATATATATAATGTAGTCACTGTTTAACAAACTTGACGGTTGTTGGAGAACAAATTCGCTGAAAACAATATTATTGCAATTTTTTTCCTCGTTTTAACGAAATTTATTTATTTATTTACTCCTACCGCATTTTGGACTAAACATCCAAACATAAATGACTCCATTACAATGTGTGCTAATATAAATGGTAAAATGTACACCCTGGTGTAATAATCTTTTGAAACAACGGAGCATGGTCTGTCTCATGGTGTTTTTCTTTCGGATTATCTTGTAGAATCACCTTCAGATCCTGGTCTACTTCACATATATGAAACTGCAGCACATTTCAGTTGAAATCTTTGAAAACAATATACCTAATATGGAGTAATAAATGTACAATAATAATTATAACAATAATATATACTATTGGACCATTATAGTATAATACGTTATTCTTATTATTATACTAATTAGGGAAAATATAGATTTTGAATTTTGATGCATGATGCATTGTATGTTTCATTGTTCGTTAGACTATTTCACTCAAGAATCAAGATCATTACCCGGGTGTGTTCCTTCTCCATGAATTACAATAGTTTTACATTTATCCTAGAATATCATTGAATATTTCGTTGAATAAAATTAATTCGTTACACAAAAACACATTTTATAAAAATCTTAAAATTTCATAAAAAGTGTGTTTCATAGGTTAGACTGTATACGGCATGGTTGTTGTATTCTCTGTTTAACGCGCATGTTAATCGTTGATAAACGATTTTCGTTTTGCAGTTTCGCACGTCTTGGATAATCACTCGATAAATGTCAAAGGTGAAAACGAGCGGACGTATGTGTGCACACGGATAAGACACCTGTTTGGCGATTATCGGTTCATGATAATAGTAATAATAATATGTCGTGTGAATTTCTCCATCGTGTCAGTCAAACGACACGTTTTTGTCACAACAACTATACCCATAATGGCATAATTTAATATCTGTCTACGAGTCCCGGTTTCTGGACGGTATAATCGTATTACGCTTGTAAGTCCTATGTACGTGTTAAAAAAAGAAAGAAAAAATATTCATAAATACATCATTGTTATCGTGCGCATGTTTGTCATTGTTGTACACATACGAGTATATTGTTATGGCAGCATTATTTTGTCGCAGAAATTCAGAACTCGATACGGGAAAAATCGCTAAAATGCGCTAAAAACGGTAATGTATAAGTTACGAAATTCAAAACTGAATATCTGATGTACCAACGACAATCATATTCACTATTCAGACACATGACATTTTTCGCGCGTTACTAGTTTATATACTGAAAAATGTATAGATAAATACAATTACCGATATCAATTAGGTATACAGATGATAATAATGAAAATAATTAAAACAGTAATAACTAACAGTAATAAAATTATTTGATTATGTCAATTTTACTCATTTCTCTTGAAAGTACCAACATTTTAACCACCAAGAAAAAAATGTACAAATTAAATGAAATTCGGATGTTGGTTTTTTCGAGTTTACCACAAATAATCGCTTCCGGTAATTTGTTCGATTAAAATTATTTAAAACAAAAATGACATACATTTTGTATTTAAATGTCGAGATTATACAAAATTAAGCAATATAGACACATGCAACATAATATATTATGAATGTATACAAGTACGATTTTAGTTTTGAAGAATACATAGGTAAATTTATTCAATACATTTAGTGTATATACATAATGTAAAATGATGGACTTACATTTTTCTACTGGGCGTTTAGCGTTTCGCCGTAGGTAGGTACTAATTAAATCAAACACTTTTAACATGGGATTTTAACCGAATTTTATTTTTCAAGATATTTTCACATTTCAATATTAGGTTTCGTAAACGACGCAACAACATAACATAATATAATTTAATATAATGTTGATATTATGTCAGAGGCGAAAACATTGTTTTGCCTTTAGGCATACGGCTGTGCTGTCTATATTATTATTTCCGCTGGGTCCTATTACGTAGTAAATAAAGTGTTCGGATTTCTTTTTTGACTTAAATTCACGAAAAAAAAAATAAAATAAATATAAGTTCACATATTAAACGTATTGGATTTTGACGTCAGTATGGGCAAAACGGCGGCAGCGATATATAATGTACACCCATTATTATAAATAATATAGTATCCAACGATAGGTTTTAGGTATATAATATAAAACCGCACATCACGATAGTAATTTCAGCGGCACGCAGCAAGTAGCTAAATATCAATTTCATTTACGTCTTATATTATATCGAGTGCAACATGATTTATCGACTCGTAATTATGGTATCCCACACCTGAAAAATATAAATCTATGGAAATATTTTTCAGACCGCGACTGTGTTCCTTTCCCCTCGCATTTTACGAGGCGCCACTACGTATTAGGTATTTAATTTTTTTTTTCCTCGGGACATTTTTAATGACGGGCTCGTTATTATTAGGTTTTTAGATTCGATTTTTATTTATTTATTAATTTTTTTTTTCGCGAGCGAATATTTTCTTTTCTCAAGCCAAACGCACCTGTTATTATTGTGTACCGATCGCGGTCGGCAGTAAACTGCCTTTCGTTCAACTTGAGTTGTATAGAGTCGTTTGTATACGTTATCGTTTTACAATGTCATTTGTCCTGCAGTGGCGCTGAAATCAGATACATATCCCCAGCATGGTCACTTCGGAATTTTGATTTCGAAGTGGGAGCAATTTTTCGTGCTAGGTTTGCACTGATTTATGTCCGGTTTTGTGCAACAAACCATGATTTTTTTTATGAATTTTTTAAAGTGGAAGGTGCTGTAAAAATGGCTAAGTCTCCCACCTCAGAATTTTCGAATTTTGAAAACGTCAATTGTTCACGCTAGGTTTGTGTTAGGTAGGACCGATGGGTTTCGTTTAAAATGTTTTGACACCAACGCATGAGTTTAACTCCGAATCGGGATCATTTCAAGCCATTTACAAATAGATATGTTTAAGACTTATGGTCATGATCATAATGTATGCACATAATGTATTGTGGTTTCGTTCTGGCTTTTGTGTGTACAATACGTTCCTCATTCCTACGTAAGTCGTAAGCTCGGTTCGTATACCTAGTAGGTATTACCTATATACAACTCGATTGTACATAATATCTACTAAACGTAGCATATCGAATATAATGTATTTCGTTATTATATTTTACGTTGCACTACGTGCGCATAATACTATATTACCTATATAATATTTATTATTTATGTATCAATAACCCGCAATTGCAGGTAATCTAGAGCTCGGCCGAATCCACCAAACGTATACCGAACATGTTCGCTGGCCTATATATAAGTACGGAATTCCAATCGCGTAATTATTTATTTCCGTTTCGGGGTCCCGGTGCACACATCCCGGGGGCGACCCTGCCACGACGTCCCTGCAGATAACCGGGCCGGTGTTATTGATGAAAATCCGTGAGAATTATACACGGGAAACAATGAAATATATATATATATATATATATACATGTGTATACGTAGACAGTTTAATATTATATACGTACGTGACGTAACCGTGCAACGAATCCACAATAATAATATCGTGAAGTATCTATATATACACGTATTATATTATATATATTATATTAGAGATGCATTGTTTGCATTGCGTTTTGGAAGCGGCTTCGGCGTCGATATCATCAAACGCATTAATACGTCGGCTGTATGTGTAATTAATTAAAAAAAAAAAAAAAAAAAAAAAATAGAAAGGAGGGAAAAAGAAAAAACACCGACGACGGAATTACATTCATTTTTTTCTCCCCGACCTCACTGCGGCGGCGGCTCAGCGAACCGCACTGCACGCCGCGCAAGAACACTGGAAACACGTTAAAACGCATATAAAATGTCTATAAGCGCGCATATAAATCAACTGCGATTATATTATATGTATATATATATACACATAAAATGCGTATACACACGTATTATACAAAGTGTGCGTGCGTGCGTGCGTGTACAACGATCATATTTTTATTTTTCAATCATCCATCGATCGCCGACAAAACAATAGTCTGGGACCTCGATGACGGTAGACTAGCTCACTGTGTACACGCTGCAGAAGCCATTAACCCCACGCGCGACAACCGACATTTCGTATAAATGTATATATATTATATATTATTATACTCGTATATGATATTATCATGATAAATCTCGATTCGATCCGTTTTATAATAGCACGCTTTACTGTTGTTGCTGTTCGCTCGAACTTTATTGTTGTAATAATAATATTATATTATATGTTTTCATTACGAGACGATTTTTCCGTACAGACGTGATTCTGCGCAGTCAGCGGCGAATTTCGTTCGTGTTCACCATGTACGATTATTTCCCGATACGTGTTATGTACACAAATAATAATTACATAATTTGTTGTTTCAATATTACGCATTATTGCAACGGTATACGTGCTCGCATATTATCGTATACCAGAGCAGCTACTACGTGATATTATGTATTATGTAACAGTAGCGTACTGACGGTGGGCTGGAGGGTACCCTTGTTCCCATAACAAAAAATCAAAAGAGATATTGAAATAAATTTCAACAAACGCTGTACTTGATGATTTTTTCAAATCATCAAGAAAAAAAAGAACGGGTGGGCCTAACTTTGCTGAACAGTTGGGGGTGGAGTGCAACTCGTTTATAGGATAGGTCATTAATACAATGGATTTGTTAAATTTGAATGCAATGATAGGTATCATTGTATACCAATAACGATTCTGAACGGAGTTAATATGTTGGTCAAAAATGGGTACATAATAATATAGTATTTTATATTTATATTGAAATATAATGCAATAGTATGCAATTTCGTAAAAATTTAAATTTCAAACATTCATAAAATTTTTTCCTTTAAGTCCGGTAGAACTTTTTTTTATAAATTTATGAAGAGTAATTCATGGATAATAGTGTTAAAATTTAGAACCTTAGTTATAAACAGAAAAAATTTTATGAATTTTCAACTACAAAATAACTTACAAATTATCGCGATTTTAACATATTTTTTAAAAATTTTAACTTTATGGGCTTATAAAAAAAATTTGAGTGAAACGATCTTCGATATTTTTTAGTTACAATCAATATAATTTATAATAAATCTTGTATTAAATTTTCAAGAGTTTTCGGATATCCAATTAAATTTTATAGATGTTTAAAAAAAAAAAATTCACAAAAATCAAAAATTTAAATTGTCTATAAATAAGTCAAAATATGTCAAAATACTTTGAAAACTCAACCATGTATATTGAACGCCAATATAAAGATTTGGTGAAAATTTCAAGTTGTTGCGGTTTTTCGGTTTTGAGTAAGACCATTTAAAAAAAATGTATTTTGTAAAAATGTGATTTTGATTAAATTTTCCTGTTTTTTTTTAAATTTTTTTATCGTTTTTTTTCAATTTTTTTTTGAAAAGTATTGAAAAAGTTGGATTTTTGACTTGCCCAATTACCATCTACATAAAAGTTGCTGTTTAAGCAAATCAAAGCATTTTTACTGCCAAAAAAGGTGTTGTCAGACACAAAAATATAAAAGAAAAACACACATCATTGTAAAATCAATAGATTCCATCACTTCGTTCAGAATCTAAAAGTTATAAGTTATTGTTAAATAGGCTATAAGATATTATTTTTAAGATTTAATTGTATTAAGACTAAATTTATTTATTTACTAGAAACTTTACATTTTTTAAAACGTTTATACTAAATGTGTGTATATGAATATTGAACTGGGGAAGTAGTTCAGAATGACCAAAACTTTATTAAAAACAATAAAAACACTTTAAATGTAAACAGATATAAATGTGTAAAATACTAGATTATTAAGAGAAATTAAAACAAAAATCCCTCTAGGAAATGTTTTCTGTTAAGTCCTTATAGTCATAGTTACTATACTATAATTCTATGATACCAATTCACATCCCTCCTTAATTGAGTTTCAGATCCGCTACTGTATATTAGGTATGACTTTCAAAGTTAGTTTTGTGTTTATAATTATAATATAAAAATATATTTGTATAAAAATGTTTTAATATCATACTTATGGTACCCCCCCCTCTCGCCAATAAATTTATTCTGTATATGCCACTGTTATATAATATGCGCTTGCGCTTAACGGTGCAATACTTCAACGATTGTGCAGAAAATACGTGCACGACGATTTTTTTTCATCATTCCTTCTTTGACGGTTTATTAAAATGTATTTAAACCTATAAAAACCGGCTACAAACGAGGGGTGCGATTCAAATTTCAAATTTCAAAATTAAGACATTTCCTCAGTCCCCCATCAAGTTCTATTTATATATATATATTTTTTTTCTCAGAATATTTACAAACGAAAATGATTACATTACGAACCTCTACAAACCGGCTACAAACGAAGTCTGCATAAAAAACGGTGAAAAAATTGATTAAGGAGGGTGAGGGAAATCGATATATATGGTATAGCCGATATAGGGTACACCGAGGGCTGCCTGCAAGCATAATATATACATTATGTATCGTTTTAAATGCTTTAAAAGTATTCTTCTCGGTTCAGCAATCGGCGCTGAATCGGTTTACGCAACAGTCGGCGATGGTTAACGATCAAATATTTTTTGTGCACAACAAGCAAGCGCGGCAACAAATCCATATGGGTCTAAGAATATCAGTGCACTCTGAAAACTAACTGCTAACATCGATACGCAACGATTTTCAATTGCGATTCAAAATTGCTTGCAGTGTATTTTCCAAAAACGCACGAGTACGATTCGTTTGCGGGTTAGTTTCGAAAATCGTTTTATCTCACGTATATGTTTCGGCACGGGTGACTGTATAACATGACGCATATAATGTTCAACGAACACGAATAATTGCAAGTTTTTCTCAGCCCCATTGTGCGAAGTTGGATGTGCGTTTAGAAAATTCCATTTCTGTTAAATAGCATCATTTGACGCCTGCGCATACGGAAAATACAGTGTAGCTGCAGGGTATGACAACAAAATTCGTGGATTTCACGTGGACTTTGACTAGTATAGGGACAACGCGGCTAATGACTACTACTAGGACTACGCTATAATATATAATATTGTCCTCTGTGTAAAGAAAACCGTGAGCTCGCCAGTTGACATCGAACGGTCGCAGTTCTCTATATATCGTGTCTACGGTAGAAACATCTATACCGAAGCAGATTATAATATAGTATATGGTATCGTAGACGATGAAATCCGTTGGTTGGACGCATATCTTCACTGTCTCTATAAGGCTGTAAGGGCAGACTTACGTCTTGGACGACCAGCAATAGCTAACTGCTTTCTTCTGACACCACAAGTCGGTGTAGCGAGCCTATATCATAATTTTCGGTACAATGATTTTTTTGAATTGAAACAAAAGATCATTGTACTAAAAGTATATAACGATTCTGACGGGGTGTATGGATTGTTTTCCCGGGATTATCATATACACCCCCGGTTCACATTTCGAAATAATCACCGATGTTGCTTTACGGTACATACGCTTGGTAATTTGGTATTCATGTACAAAATATCCAGCGTATTCATATCTGTATACACTATTTAGTACGATGGAAATGATCTTGTCGTTGTAAGTTTTTTTCTTCTATCTTTTGAAAAATATGTGGACTTTTTCCCTGGCTTATTCGTGCAGCGTAATTCAGTGATTCACTACATAAATCAGTGTATATACGTTGCCGCGCGCGTTCTATATGAGCGTGTACGGTATATAGCTGAACGTTTTTTTCGATTTTAATAATTGGCAACGTTTCCGGGCGGTGAGACACGTCGTCGATTCATTGTGAATGCGCGGACGGAAACGCGGTACGGCCGCAGCGATGTTTGCCAAAATCGACTAATTTATTATATCAACACCTAACCGCGCGTGTATACGTATATATCGCAGGGGTGAAGCTTTGGCAAACCGTCAAATTGGAAGATGCTCGAGTCCCGAAAACCGTCTCTTATCTTTCGAGCCATTTTCGGCGAAGTTCAATTGATTCTTATTCCGTCCCCGCAGATTGGTCTTATACACGACAAACCACACGCCACCGCCAGTATAGCACGGGTATATACACTGCAGTGTATACCTCTATACCTGCTCTATATATATATATATATATATATATATATGTATATATGTATATTGGCATCGCATCGGTCGCAATTAATGAAAATCCCGCTGCCGTTTAAACCTTCCATACGAGAAAAACGCGCGTATACTTAATCTTATTAAAACAAAAAAAAAAAAAACTTTCATACGGGTATGCATCGTCGTTATTGTGCGCGCATAGTTCAGGGTTGTTTTTTGAAAAAAAAAAAGAAAAAAAATGTTTATCCTACGACTTGTACCTAGTGAGTGGTTTGTCCGTAATTAAAATTTGTCGGGAATTCCAAACACGAATTGATGCTTTTTCGTACTACCGTATAATACTGCTTACTAATATCGTCCGATCCGGTTGCCGTAGTCTTCGCGTAAACGTTAACCTCGTCTTATGTACGCATTCGGTCACCGTGTTGCCTTTAGTATCGATATACTATAACTCGGTGCCCAGCAGTGCAATTAGTATTAATATAAATATTAGTGATGAGCATAACCGAATGAAAACTATCGAACTAGTCGATAGTTGTGTGTACGACTGGTCTCAAGATTGTCTAGCTAGTGACAAGATTAGCCAATACGTTTGGCTAATATCTATGCATTCCGAACTTTATACCCACCAATTGTTGAAATTATCCAGCCGAAACGACTAATGTTTAAATAACATGTGTATCTTTAAATGTAATTGAGCGATTTAAGTTACAAAAAAAAATTTCAATCTAAAGTTGTATCGACACTCAAATATTTGATTAGGTAGTTTACTTTTTTTTAATCTATTTATAACCATTCACGTTATGGCATCTTGAATTACACATAAAGTAAAGATGAACTTTTAAATTTACATTTCTTATGTATACAATCACCTTTAGAAAAAACATTTTTGAAAACCTTGACTTCCTGATCATAACTGAAAATTTGCAATTCCTCTCAATTATTTGGATTTCTTTGAAACATGTGTGTATTGATGAGAGGCTTTGTTTGGATAGGCAGTAAATTAATTTTTCGTCACATATAATCGGAGAAGAGTATCGTTTTTGTTTCCAAGCTTATAATAATTTTATCACGACGTGCATGAATTACCTTCATCTTGCAACTACTTAAAATATCAATATTCGTTACAAATTTCAAAAATATTTTATTATTATTGCAAACAATTTGGCTATAATGTTATTTAGTAATTAATTATCTAGTATTAATTATAGTCGATAGCGGTTGGATAATGTTAATTCTATCGGCTTGTTAATGCATTTTGCTCTGGTGCCTCAAGTCCAAAATGTTAACATTAGCCAAATGCATACCACTGTCTAAACTTAAGAATTTAAGATTAGCCATTCTTTGCGCACTATATATTGTATTGTATTAATATAATGGTACTTGTCCCCCTCCCCCGACCAGAAATCGTGAGCTTTTATGTAGACCTACTACTACGGTCCACACTTCCTTTCTACTCCCCGCCGCTGCACCGGGTTATAAATAAAATACAATTTCGTACACACGCGTCCTTTCCTTGAACAGTAACATGTTTTCGGAAATCTAACCCCATCTACCTACAACTGATTAACTGTAGAAAATATGGTGGACGACGGACTAGCACGGATCGCTTTGGGTCGCCGCCGTCAAACAAATTCACGTATACGCGCGCGCGCGCCTTCGACAAACATTTACAATTGGTAGATTTATTTGTGCAGTTATATAGAAGTTTAATTGAATCCTGCCTTGGTTAATATTTCAAAGTATAAAGAGAACTTAAACGGGATAGGGCGAACGTAAGCCTTTTCCTCTCTTTGTATGTATATATATAAATGTGTATTTTTTTTTTTAAAGAATTGAACCATGAAACGAACGAATACGGCGGGATTTGAATTGGGAATAAAAACTTAGTCCTGGGGGATTTGAAAGAAAAAAAAAGAAAAAAAAAGAAGGAAAACACTGCTCGATAACTTTCCGGTTTACCTCTCCGGTTGTTCGCCTATTGTAAAATTGGGTCATGGGTCGCGGGGGAGGTTAACATTTTAAAAATTCCTTCGGAGGGCGTTAACGGCACACCGAGGTTTAAAAGACCTGTTTTATTGGATTTCGATGGAATAAAGAGGGACTTTTTTATATTTTTTAAAATATCATTTTCTTCACCCCTCGTTGTCAAAACTGTCCTTTGGGGTGTGTTCTCGCCCCCAGAATAACTAAAAAAAAAAAATTATTCAACACCATAGGATGCGATATTTGTTGACCCGATAAAGTGTAAACATCCCCTGATTTTTTTAAAAAAAAAAAAGTTTAAAGCCCTATAAATATACATATATATATAAACAGCAAGAAGCTTAAAATCCACAGGAAACGCGTGTTCGAATGCGATAAATTGATTCGAGTGCACTTGAACACACAAAATACAACATTGTTTATCTAATATACATGCGTATATATACGTGCAGGATCGATACATTTTATCGCATAGAATAATAATAATACAATAATGATAAATTATCATATCTCTGGTTTTATTTTGGCTAGAAGACGTATATATATATATATATATATAATATAACGTTATAACGTGGAAATAGTTTGCTTTTTGTATCCGACTATTGCATCTTATAAAAATAATAAAATATTTATGAAAATTGATAATATATGATAATATATAAAAATAAATATTTATTATGATTAAAGCTGGAAAACCCATAAAAGTGGTATATTCAAAGTTTCAACATCTAACGTTGGCATATGTTGTATTACATTAAGTTGTAAAAGAAAGCAGAAACAAATTCCCAGAAGTGGACGATATCTTATAACAGATTGTAAAAAGATTTTTCTAAAATCACTTTATCGAATTCATCATGTTAGGAACATTTCACAGGGATTTCCGTTGCTCCCCAGAACCAATACTGACAAAAGGGAGGGAGAAATTGGTAACTACTAACTACCTACTACAAATTAAACCAAGAATAAGGATCGTAACATGATTATAAAATATTATTCCATATTTTATTTTTCGTTTTTTTTAAAATCCAAAATTAGAAATTACTCTTAAATTGTTTTTACCGTCTCATTTTTAACGTTTTGGAAAATATGAGTCACTACACTATATTCACTGAGTACGACGTTTTATATTGTTTTGATATTTTAATAACATTACATCCCAACCGTTCGTCGTGGCCGCTATAACGATATCATGTGTACATTTACGCGGTGTGTGTGTAGTGTGTGTGTGTGTGTGTGCGAGTGTGCACATTTATTTAGGACATATTATTATTACCGTGTCGGGACAAACCTTTCACTGTACACAGCATATTCCTCCTTCTTTTATAGTCATGCACACTTCATACTTGTCCGTTGCAACAGTATAATAGAATATCGACGTAAATGTATATTGGTCGAGGTCGTATAGAAATATTGGTTTACACCGTGCGCACGGTTCCCAACGTAACTTTGTAAAATTTACCGTCAAAACGGACGAGGATGAGAGAGGAAAAAATATATTGCTATTATATTCTATTATTATGCATGAGTAGTATATATTTTTTTTTCGGTAGTTTAGAGGTTATGTTACATGATGTTATAATATTACATATTTATATAATATGTTTAAGTATTTAGTTGCTTTTCAAAAATCTACCATAATAGCAGTATAATATTCATACTACACGTGGCAGGTTCCATTGAGCTTTAAAAATCTTATAGAAACTGCCATATGAATTATTTTTGTACCTACATCGTTTTGAAGTTCAGTTTGAAAATATTATTAAATTATGCTATAAAGTAATTAAATATGAACACAAACATTACGCTTAAAATTACTATCATGGATATGAAATTCAAAATTCGATTAGTATAGTCGATGATAAAATAACGTAATACGCGAATATAGGTACATGTTTCTTGTTAACAGTTTGCTTAGACGGTGGAAACGTTCATATTTCGTTGGATTTTATCTTAAATATAAAAAGATAAGCTAACGTATCAATGCACAACCTAAACCTCTGGGTCTAAAGAATTGAAATTTAAATACAGAGGTTCCAGATACAATGTACTAACTATTAGTTAGTAGCTAAGAAAGGATTTTTCGAAAATCGCATTTTTAAAGGTCGATGACAGTATGAGCTCTAAAGACTATAAAACTTTTTTAATTTACTGATTATACCAAAGTAATATTTTTTGTTGATTTTTTATTAGTAAATAATAAAATACCTAGACACCTAGTAAATATTTCGAGTCGCCATAACAACCGAAATAACCAATATCGGAGTCTAATTTTTGACAATTTTACCCTGTATACTTTAGAGTAATTATTTTTTTATTTTTTTTTATTAAAATATATTCAATTTGTTAAAATTAAGTCATAAATTAAAAATATATTTAACAAATTCATTAGTTTGTTAAGCTATATTTTTCCAAGCTCTTTCTTTTTTATCTGTCATAACTCCGGTATAACTTTGAGACAATATTATATCACTGCAGGAATGTTGTTTGATTTTTTGAACAAACAAAATATGTTTTTGTCTTGCTCATTATAGTCATACTATAAATGTTAATAATTTTTTATATATGTTAAGAATTACCTAATTAGTAAATATAATTAAAACTAGTGATATTACTCGTATATGGTGGCAACTGGGGAAAAAACTATGCATGTCCAGTTGCTTTCATTAGGTTGCAAACAAGTTTCAAGCAAGTTGAATCGCTTTTTGATCGCATTGCAACCAGTGAGAACGTGTTCGCTAATTTTTATGCATGCGATCGGGTTGCAATCGAGTTGCGGTCGCGTTGCAGTCCAGTTGCGGTTGCAAGTTGCTTTGGTGAGAACAATGCCTAGATTATGTCTGCCTGCGGAGATTACACGTATCGAGCAGATAAAATAATACAAAATATTATAGCTCAAAATATATTGTTCGTCTGGTGCGTGTGTTGTACTGCAATTATTATTGTTTACAGCCGTCGAAATGCTAACATTTATGTAGTTATGGTTAACGATATCGTTCGTCTCGCGTTACAAACACGTAATTAGATGTAAAATAATGAAAATTAACTATTCGAAATCCTATATAATTTCCATATCAGCAGATTTCGATTAGTTAAGAAGTAGTAGTTGCCTTGTTTTGTATTTTTTTTTTCTACTTCACCCCCTCGACTGTGCGTTAAAGGTTTACTGCAAGCGGTGTACTTTTTCGTCGATCCCGCGCATAAAACTGTGGGAACTCCGATGCACTCCATGAAAAATATGCTACGAAATTTGAAAATGTGGATTACTGGTCTCTGGGCTGTTGAAGTCACAAGAAAACAATTCCATAAGCAAATACCATAGAATTATACTAAATATGTTTAAAAAATTACACTTTCCATGATGTGCATTTAAATCAATTTTTTCAGAACGCACAGTGCTCATCTTCAAATGCATTACAGACTATACCAGCAGTGGTTCCCTACCTCTTCTGTTCTACGTCCCATTTGAAGATTTTAATAAACCTGTTAAAAAAAAAAAAACCATTTTTATTTGTTTTAAAAATAATCTATCCATAGGTAGTTACATGATAACGGGGATCAGTTGTTATTCATTTTTCCTCATATTGTAAAGTACAAATATAAAATAAAAAATAATAAAAAAATAAACTTTGTAATGAATGTTTGCACTTCCCCAGCAATGTTTACACGTCCCAGTGGCGGCAATCATGTAGTTTATCTATGACAGATGTCATGGTAGATTTTGTTGGCGGGAGTTAAGGTATTTTGATTATTATTATATTTTACTATTTTTTATTATGAATAATTAAATAATAATAACTAAATTTAATATTATTTATATGAAACGATAGCCAGTCACAATCTGACTATTTACAATCGGACCATAGCAAAAAATTCATTTAAATATTTAAATATTTATTCGGCTATGAAATAAAAGTGGTACGCCTTTAAGGCGAATGTATTATACAATTGTTTATACGGGTGTTTTGATTTGCGTCCAATGATTGCGTTAAAAAAAAATTCAGGATGATGTGGTGAGGGGACAGGGGCCTTGATATTTGATGTCATGGAAAATTTTTCGCTTGATACGCCCCCCTCCCTCGGTTAACAAAGCCTATACAATCGTTTATTTAAAATGTAGTAGGAAAAATATTGAATCTTTGGCGCTGCTCCGCACGTATATATATGCAGCGGCCGACGTCGGTACATAAATACGTGTATAATCACAGGTGGATACATACGGATAATTACACTTGTTTGTAATATGGATTGAACACGTAATACATTTTATGCGTTTTACAGTCTTTTTATCGAACCTTTATATACCTATTATTACTTAAGTACATATATGTGTACATGTTTATTATGTGCTCGTGTATATCTTAAATATCTTAATGTGTGTGTGTGTGTGTGTGTGTGTGTGTGTGGTGTGCGCGCGCGTGTGTGCGTGTCGCTTGTATTCCGCGTGTGTGTATAATTTTTTTCTCTCTTTACCTTCGGCTAATACGCATAAATATGCGTAACGACGCATAACCAATAGTTGGCCTAAGATAATATGTTAATGTGTCACTTGCGCATGTCCGTCACGTGTGCCGTGTGTCGATAATGTTATGCGCGCGGCAAATACTACACATAATACATATACGTACGTATACTATAACATACTATATAGGTATACTTGTATACGTGTACGTCGAGTCGACCGAGACTGTTTTTTTTTTTTTTTTTATATTATTATTTATATTTATTTATTATTACTTTTTATTTATTTATTTTATTTTTTTTTTTTTTACGGTCATATACGTGTAAGAAAATGTAGCATTCTAGACGGTGATTATCGTGTGTGTTGTTGTTTTTTTTTTTTTTTTTATAAATGGAAAATATCGATCCACGCTCTGCCACAGTCTGCTGCGCGCGACGGCGGGTGAACGATTTTTAAATGTGTTTTCTCTCATATTCATACATATTATACATACATTCCTCGCCCATATAATACATATATAAAATACTCGTATACGTGTATTATATACATGGGATGTAATAATATTTTATTTGATTAATAAACGAGAAACGAGTTTGTATTGCGATTTGCGAACGCGCACATTTACCTAGGTATATGGGATTATTGCAGTAATAATAATAATAATAATAATAATAATAACAATCCTGTATTGCATTTGTTTGGAAAACACGCTGTATTGCGTACCACTGCGTATCGATATAAAACGATTTCCCCCGATCCAGCGCACCGCATGTTTGCCGCAGATGAAAAAACGACGATTATCGTTGCAGATATTATTGAGTATTGCTGCGCGCACGCAAATCGCCTCCCTCTAACTTGTTGGTGACGATGATGATGATAGTAACAATAGTAATATAATGATAATAATAATAATTGCAACACTCTGTATGCGTACTCGTATCCTGTTCGCGTTTTTAAAAACAATAACTTTATGCTCAAAGACGGTCATGCGGGACAAAGAGGGACAAAAAACCAATAAAATATTATGTTTGTGATGTGTGTCCGCGACATATTTTCTCCAATATTATCCAGTATTTTTTTCATCATCAAAATCATGTTTAATCATGTTCAATATCACTCTGAGCGCCCGAAGAATTGACTTGGAAATTCTTATACTTTTTTTTTTTATACTTTGTCAAGGAATCGCCATTATGTTATCCACCAGAAGTGCCACCAAAAGGATGAAACAAATTTATGGTAATCAGTGATTACTAATCACCTTTGGAAAAAAAATACCGTTTTTTTGAAATTTAGAATAATTTTTACCGAAAAATTGTAGTTACCATATACACCATATACACATTATAAAAAACAGTCAAAGGAAATGGACGATTGGATTTTGTAATTTAAAATTTTACTGTACACTTACACTTAAACGTATACTAACATTGTAATATACAATAGTCAATAATTATATATTGTACGTGTAACATAACATGCATTTTCGTCCTATCGAAAACCAGGTAATAAAGATGCGGTGCGTTGGGAAATATAGGTTACGGCTGAGGTTATAGCCTTATAGGTTTTGATAAAATTAATAATATTAATATAAAATAGATACAGACGTTAAAAATCTTGTAAGTGAATCTTAGGAACCACTGTACCTATGCCAATACGCCACTGGCGAACACCCCCATTGAAAGAATCCTAGTTGCGCCACTGTTGTCCGCTACGTGGTACGAATAATTATTGTCAATATTTCTAGAAATGTTTTACTTAGCGTTTACATTATTATATTATCTCTACGACAAATAACGTTCAGACTATTTATATACATATATATATTATATGCAAGTAGGTACACGTATATGAAGTTGGGGAAAACAATACATTTTATGCTCGCGCGCACGTACTTAATTCCTGCAGTACGATGGCACGGCCGCGACCGTATACGAAATTGTTTAAAAAAACCGATTTTTATGTGTTGTAACCGAAGGATAAAACCTCGGCAATAGGTATATGTATATCATGTGTAAATGCGTAATTAGACGTTCATTTCTCACTTATAGACCAATCTTTGATGTTATTTAGCTACAACGGTTAAATTTCAGTGTACCTACATTTTGTATGGTTTTAATATGAAAAAAAAAAATATTCAACTTAAATGAGAAGTAATTTTATTTTTAATTGTAGTAGAATTAAGGATTGTCTCACGATTGAGACTGTAAAAAAAAAAAAAAAAATAAATGCAATGAATAAACTTGATGAGATATTACATACAAAACAAACATAAAAGTTCGGGGATGCCACATACCTGCTATGCAGGAACCCTTTGACTTTGATCGTAGTTAGTTAGACCGGATTTAAGAAGTCCAGGATTTACATGTTACTACAGTCGATACTAGATACATTATATACAGTGCATACTTTGCATATATACTGTTATTATACCTATCATGTTAGGTTGAACATACGTCCCGTTTAAAGGTCCGCTCAAACCGAAGCGGTAACGGTGGCGAAATATAATGTCCATACGTTTTAATACGAGCGTACTCACTATCGCGAAATTAATACCGCAACGAAAATGTTACCGCAAAATTGAGCGCTATATTTTTATTTTTCGCTGCAGACACTATATTTTTCGCTTACCGCTGCGATAATCAGTTGTGAAATCCCAACTATGAGTTATCTACATTTTATTAATTCATTAATATATTAATATCTATAGAAAACTTATCATTGTATGATATAATATTTTGACTCTATATTCAACCACATACCTATTCATCGCAATCGTAATACCTTGCAGTTGAATCTTCATTACGTTGTGGTGTTTGAATGTTCGAACGATTCTCTTGTTTAAAATGTATTTTTTTAAATAATTTATAATAAAAATGACCAATAAAGTTGAACAGTTAATAGCTATTGTTAAAGAATATCCCATCTTATATAATATGACACTTTCAGAATTCAAGGATATGAAAAAAAAAAGATTATATTTGGGATCATGAAATAAGTGTATTTTTGTATAACTAAAATACATATATGCGCATGATGTCACAATTTCAACTAGTAATATATTATTGGCGAAATATTTCGCTCTAGTTAGGTTAGATCAAGCGGTATTTAAAAGCGATAAATACCGCTGATGTTACCGCCACCGCTACCGCTTCGGTTTGAGCGGACCTTAAAACGGGATCGTATCTTTTTTGCAGGTAATCATGTCCCGTTGTTTCGACAACATTTAAACGAGACGCTATTTATACTGTTTTTAGAAAAGTCCCGTTTTAGTCCCGTCATTTCCATATTATTATTTGTAATTCCATTTAATTTGTAAAAGAGAAAAAAGTTAATTTGTGTAGAAAAAGGATTATCAAATTCATAAATAGTGAAGATACTAATAATACCGTATTTTCCTTATTTATAGTTTAAAAAAAAAATGAATCAGTATTGATGTAACACAATTTGTACCTATTGCTAAGTACTCATTACTAATAAAAAGTAAACTGTTTATAGTTAGTAAAATATTTAAAAATTATTGTATTATATTTATAATTATTATAATTATGTTTTGAAATAAAATGTTTATTTGAGGGAGCGGGAGTAACAACTGTCCTGTTTTTTTTTTCTCAAAACGGTTACCTTATATCATATTTTATTATACGGAATAAATTTTTAGTTACATCAAAGGTCTACGTACTATACTTGTTTTCCGTCGCGCACAATTACATCGCCATGGCACATACTCGTTATGGATACGGTATAGTACAAGATATTATTCTATCGCGGTATCACCAAACGGTCGTCATTTATATTTTAGTATCGATGTACAGTCCGTACATTTTTAGAACTTAGTTTAAACGCGCATCATTGTATAGATGTGTACACTTTATAATAATTGTACGTATATATGTTGTATGTATTGCATACGGACTTGCATTACGTTCAACGATAATAGCAACAATATTTCTGCACATTTCCAGTGCTGTATATAATAAATAAATATTGTTATAGGATGTGGAGATTGCTATATAGTGCATAATATGACTCGCAATTTTCGTAATAATATTGAACACTAATGTTTAAACTTATTTTCGGACCGGGTAAATCGTTATTTACTAAATTCAGTTTCGAAATACAATTCTCCTATGTATATACATGTATAATATTTCACTACTATAACCGTTGTACGGTGATGATTTTAGTGACCTATTTTTTTTGCCCCCCCCCCCCCCGATGCAATCGTATATTTTAATATTATTGTTCGCGTTTTATGAAATATGTACACCCGATAATTATTTTTCTATACGGTTTTGCATGCATCACAAATCCTCGTGACATATAAAACAATTTATTTATAAATATTTAACCGTACATTATATTATCCCGTGCTAGACGGGAGCGTACGCGTAGTAATTATTTTTCTCATGAAAATACATTCTGATGCGAGTACGTAATATTATTTATTCGCGTAATTTATCGAAAGGTAATACAATATATTATTTACTACTGCACTGTTGGCTCACTATCTCAACTGTATAGTTTTTGACCAGGCGATACTGTGGGAATGTTGGAATAGGTACTATATTTTCTTATAATAATATATTACAATTTTTAATTCTTGTAGTCTGCGCATGCACGCGATAAGAACTTTCAATTGTAAATTGTAACAAACGCATCTGATGTACTATATATATATATATATATTATAATATGTACAATTTTCGCGGATTTGGACAGGTAACATTCTCCAGACGATTTATGAGCCTGATCAAATCGAAAAGTTTTATAACCGCCAAGCGAGATCAGTTGTTAATATTATTGTTATTATGTCTAATCTATAATATACAAACTGCATAATACAATTCATATATTATTTAAATACCACTCACGTACACACTGATCAGCATACAGTTAAAACCATACCGTATACTGATTCATATTTTGAAATGTTGAGAAAATGTACTATATTATGCACTTACAATGGCTACTAATCTCTATGCATATATATAGATGCATTAAGGAAGAGTTTATTGAAAATCGCATTTTTAAGGGTCGAAACCGTTTCGAGCTATAGGCTAGGTTCAATGGGTTTCAACCTGTTTAACATTACGGTACACACTTCATCTCCAACAACATTTTCGCGGAATACCAATCTATATAAAATATATGAAACACAAATAATGACATGACATAAGATATTAATATTCATAAAGTGTACAGTTTTTCTCTAGATGACAAGAGTGTGCGAATAATTGTGAAAAAAAATTAATCAAATTACCTATATAAAAAAAGAAAAAAACGGATGGGCCTCGCTTTGCTGTACAGTTGGGGGTGGAGTGCACCTCATTTATAGGATAGGTCATTATTACAATGGATTTGTTAAATTTGAATGCAGTGATAGATATCATTGTATACGAATAACGATTCTGAATGGAGTTAATATGTTTGTCTAAAATGTGTACATAATAATATAGTATTTTATATTTAAATTGAATTATAATGCATTTTCGTAAAAATTTAAATTTCAAACAGTCATAAAATTTTTTCTTTTAAGTTTGGTAGAAATTTTTTTATATATTTGTGAAGATTAGCTTATGGACAACCTAGTGTTAAAATTTTGAACCTTAAGTATAAACAGAAAGAATTTTATGAATTTTCAACTACAAAATAACTTGCAAATTATGGCGATTTAAACATATTTTATACAAATTTGAACTTTATGAGCTTATAAAAAAAATTTGAGTGAAACCATCTCCGATATTTTTTAGTTACGATTAGTTTAACTTAATATATACCTTGTATTAAATTTTCTATTTTCGGGTAGCCAATTAAATTTTATAGATATTTAAAAAAAATTTTTTACAAAAATCGAAAATTTAAATTGACTATAAATAAGTCAAAATACTTTGAAAACTTAACCATGTATAGAAAACGACAATATAAAGGTTTGGTGAACATTTCAAGTTGTTGTGGTTTTTTTGTTTTTGAGTTAGAGCATTTTAAAAAAATGTATTTTGTAAAAACGTAATTTTGCGTAAAATTTCCCGTTTTTTCGTAATTTTTTTATCGATTTTTTTCGATTTTTTAAAAAAGTATTGAAAAAGTTGAATTTTTGACTTGCCCAAGTACCATCTACATTCACTTTCCTTTCATAAAATTTGCTGTTTAAGAAAATCGAAGCATTTTTACTAGCAAAAAAGGTGTCCTCAGGCACAAAAAAAAAAAAATAAAAAAAACACACATCATTATAAAACCAATAGATTCCATCACTACGTTCAGAATCTAAAAATGTGTTGGCAGAAATATGTATTTTATAAATAATTTTTGTACAATAATACTGGTAAATGCTCACTTTTAAAAGTATTATTCATGTATTTAATGCGGCACGCTACATAGACGCTCGTGACAATTTACATAGGCTATATATACACAATTTTTCACTTTTAATTTTGTTTGTGTTGATTTCAATAATTTCTGATTGAAGAATAATTTGAATTAATACATCGGAGATATTTGAATTAATTAGAATAAATAACATTACGAAATAAATACGATGATTGTGCACTATCATCGATCTAATTTTTTGGACATCGAGGTAGTTATTGCTCAAATCTAAAATAATAAAACACATTCCAGGCGAAACTGTACGAATAAATAATTTGATATTACTTGTTATAAACAGTGTATAGTATGTTTGATTAAAACACAAAAGTACAATTGTCATTACAAAATCCTTGGCTATTACAAAACACATTATCAGTGTGCGATTATCGATGAGAACGAATAAGAAGAAGGTAAACGGCATAATTTAGTGTAAAAGTGTGGTACAATTACAACATAATAATTGTTTTGAGAACACTATATAAATATAAAAAATACATTTATCTCGACCGGATAAATTCAGACAAATACCCGTAAAACATGACTAACGTACAATATTATGTATGTACGTGTGTTATTATTATTGAATACAAAAGTATAAAACCAGCAATATATATATACATATCATATTGTGTTTTATTGAACAATTGAATATTGCCGTGTGTATTATGGGTATGAGGAAGATATAAAAATTGAAATACATTGTTGGAAGGTTGCAAGTACTACGCCTAATACGGCTTCGAGTCGTGTAGCATATAGTTATACATATAATACATGTTTTATCTGTGTACACGTGGTGTTTATATTTTTTTAATTTTTTCTTACCCGTACTAATAATTACAACTATATTTTAGCGACAGTATATTTATCATATTTTCAATGGTAGTGCGTACAATTGATTAATACGGACCTCGTTTGAATGTTTGTACATCAGTCAAATGTTCTGCAATAGTATACTATATACTTGTACACACAACGAATTCGTTATTAATCATTACTCATTACTCATCATTATACTACAGCAATAAAATCTCCTTATAACAGATACCTTACAAGACGGAAATCTCCTTAGATTGGAAAATTTCATGTCCAATTTCGAATACATACTGAAATAACCTCTCCGAAGCGGCGAACCTCCGTTAATTGATAACTGAAACGTTTTGACGAAAAACAAAATACTCTATGTACACCGGAAAATAAAAATGTACGATCGTAAAATGCTACAATATATATATATATATATATATATATATATGTATTTTATACTTACGTATTACAGTAAAATCCCTAGGCGTATCACCTACAAGAGACGGAAATACAAGATTTTGAAATGGCAATTTCGTTCTCGGAAGAACTACTATATAGCGTTTTCAATCGCTGTTTCAAATGCTGAGTTATCGGAATTAATAAAAAACACTCGAGAATGTGCCACCCGGCGGTGCCCATTGAAAACAGTGAAAATTTATCGCAAAATGTAATTTAAATCAAAATTATAAATGTAATATTTGATATATAATGAAAATAAATAAAAGCTAAAATAAAAATATCTAAAAATGATTTTTGTTTTGAAATAATTATACATAAGTGTATACATAACATTACATATATTCAACTCGGAGTATTTAAAATGATCGTTTCACTGCCACGATCGTATACAACTTCGGATTGCTGGACTTAATGCGCCGTATACCGTTGTACACTATATACATAATGCTATTATAATTAATTTTTATAACGATTGCCGATTCCGAGTCAATTTCATCGTTGAAAGTCCCGATTTGAGAGTTTTTCGTCAGGTGTTTTATCGTTTAGGACATCTCAAGTGTATACTCTACGAGTCCACCCTCTCCTCTCGTAAGAAGTTACGCTATTTCAAAGTCGTCTTTCATCCTCTGTACGTCACACTGTTCTCGAAGACGATTAAGCGCTTCCCGCTCTCATCCGATTTCCGTGTCTCATCGTCTATTTGGCGAGGTTATACTTTTATTTTCATCTCATGGCTCCAACTTGTTGCTTCCGTATTGCGGTCCGGTCTTATGCTTCTCAGAGAAAAAAAAAGTTTCGAACGTTAGATTTAAAATCATCATTATTTTCATCGCACAAATAAACAACTGCGTTTTCTGCGGTAGGTACTCGTAGGTTAGCTCCGTTTTTACGACTCGCTGTCTTAGATCATAATAACATGTACCATAGATATATTGTATTGCGTATAGTAATACAATAATTACACGTCGGGATACGTGTGTTTATAATTAATTAAAATATGTTATACTACGGTTTTTATATTACGGTGATTTTAAACAAACTCAGCCAGTTATGTCGCATTAAACACCCGTCATCGATGAACTTAACAAATGTGTATTTCGAATCATCAGTACTGCGGTCACATATGTAAAGCGCAATTAACTATGAAAACCGACGTTCAATTATTACAAAATGATGTACATCTGCCGAACGTTTCGAAAAACAATTGTTGGATACTTGGAATGGGAAGATGGCAATAGACTGATCTAAACAATAGGCATAGCACGTTGCCAACAACCTTTTGTGAGATAACATCGACCAAAGGCGAATTTATACAAAAGGTCTTTCCAAATATAGCGCGGAATTACAAAAAAAAAAAAAAAAAAAATTAGTGGTTCAGTGCACGTGCTATTGTACATCAGCAGCTACGATGTTTATGCTGTGTACATTTCAGCATTCAAAATGGAATACCAGGCAAAGCGACAACGTATTAGCCCATTGATTCTGTAGTGAATTAAAGCGAAGTGTGGCGATTACCCAACGGAATTCTTAAATTCCCTAAATTTTCCAGGTACGCCATCAGTGCACATTTAAACATTGAATATTTGCGTGCCTGTCGTTTGTCTCCGAAATATCAGTCCACTGTTAAGGATTTGCAACGATAAAAGACTTTCTGTGAAAAATATAATGAACAATTTCTTTGGAGCTACCATTTTTAACGAAAAATGTAAGGGGGACTAAGTCTGTACGTATTCCAATGATCCTATTTGAGTTTAAATATTTGCAGTTTCTGGTACGACTCAATTTTACAATGACCATTGATAAAGTACAGTAACAATGATTGCAGTTGTGTGCGGAAATCCGGGTTACTCACTTGGGCAACTGTATGTGCGGCCACGTGTCGGAAAACCTATTGATATTTCCATGCACACGCGCCAGGAGAAAAAACAAAAAAATATCGTGTACCCCAAGCATTCGATTGACTTAATTTAAATATAGTTTTGTAGTTACCAATTATAACCAAAAGTGACACTCTAAACCAACCATATGTCAACGATTTAATTATGTAAGGTAGTAATCCGTTAAGACCAATGGGCCCAGGCAAGAATGTTCCGTGCGAAAACGGATTATTCATCTAGTATATAATATATAAATTGAGAGACATTGATGGAGGGATATGATCAAAGGTGGTCAACTATTTATAGAAGAGTTTCTACATCGTCTACAATAAACGTATATTGCGTTTAATATGTGTGATAACAATAATAATAAAAAAAAGGTTCTCATTTGATACGGATGGGAGGAATGTAAACTGTGTTAGTACAGCAATAGAAAAATATTCAAAATAATGAAAACAAAAAACAATCATTGATTTAGACGAGCAATGCCATGAATATAATCATTATAAATATAGTCACGCCGACTGCTGCGTAATAAGATTATAATTTGAGGTCTCTATTTCACATGCAGTTAAATTCTCGGATAACTAAAATTTACGTATGCAATCACGTCAATCTTGGAATTTAATTACACGCGAATTCGTGAATTGAACTATACGCAAGTCCGTGAATTTTGTTATTGAATCACGCACTTATTATTACATTTGAAATTTAATTTTCAATACATTTAGTAATTTCCAATGGTTTCCTATTTTCTACATAGCGGTGATCGGTGATTAATTATTTATTATGAAATATGAACAGAATACACTGCATGGAAAAGTAAATGTATAGAATGCAGTTTTTCGATTAATGTTTATTATAAAATTCATTTACATTTTACATACATTTAAAAATAAATGAAAACATATTCAATTTGAATAATAAAAATGTTGTAATTACTATGTTTTAAGCAGACGTGAAGTAAATATTCGTGATTTACTAATTAATTACATGTAAACAAAAAACACGTGATCATGTGCAATTTACGTTCAAATTCGAGAGCTCTAAATGTATAATATAATATACGTATACGTTCCCACTGCAATGTTTAGAAAACCGTTTATTATTCTTCTTTGTCACCTACCCCACAGTCGTACTATAATATTAATATAATATCGTATACGCATACCCGGACGCGATTACGAGAGGCATTTTCATCGCACGATAGATAGTGCTGTTTGTTTGTGATACATGTGTGTGTGTGTGTGTGTGTGTGTGTGTGTGTGTGTGTGTGTGTGTGTGTGTGTGTGTGTGTGTGTGTGTGTGTGTATGTATGCGTGCGTGTGTCAAGAGGTGCTTAAAAAAGAGGTGGACGCAAAAAACCGCCAAAAACGTTAATTTAAATTTAATAAGCCAACTATTTGCGTTGTATAAACACAATGCATCAAAATCTCCCATATACCGAATATATCTAATTTACATAAATTTCGACGACAGTCAATAAGTATGAACAAAAACACATATAGGTAGGTATACTTACTATCATATATATTTACTAAAAATATTTTTATAATAAACCTTTTATTTTTTTTTTCCCGAACACCATGAGTATAATATATAGTACCTATATGTATAAAGTTATTTTTTTCTTAGAAAAATGGTGGTTTGGCAGAGACAATATTATGATTGTCACTGCGGTGTGTATAATATGCGTTAGTGTATTCTAGAGTGTGGATGTGCATGTGCGCGCGCACATATTGTATCGCGTTGCTGTACATATAATTATTTAATTTGTGTTACATTATTGATCATACGTGTAATATATTACAATGCATTATTATATAGCAAATACCGCAGTACATTGTAATATATCATTAAATTACTGTATTGTTTGTACGCGCGTATGGAAGAATTAATAATATCGTGTGTACATTGTATATCGCGCCGTATAATGTGCACAGTCGTATTTATGAACACTCCACGTGAAAAAAGGTTGGAGACCTCTGAAGTATACGGTTGATCGTAATAACACGTCATAAAGGGCTCAAGAATATCAATTATGAAAACGATATTGGTAACGTAACGAAACGTGCGAACATACTGAGTGAAAATGTATATAGTGTTCGTTTAATGTACAAATCCGCAGACATTATACTAGTCGCAACATATATTATAAATCGTAAAAGAACGTATACCTATGTAATTTATCGCGACAATGACCGACTTACCCGGACAGTAGCTTGTAGATAATTAACGTGGCGCAGTGTTACTGTCACCGGCACTCATTATAATAATATATTGTATACACTGATCCAGATGCTGCATACTTTGTACCTACTTACTATTATTGTTACCTGTACAGCAACTGCACGTACACGGACAGACTCAAATCACGTTTCTCGCTTTGATCTAGTCTCTGTATAAAATTCTATCCCAGAGGTTTTCGAACATTTATAGACACCGTATCTCTTTTTATCAAAAAAAAAAAAATCTTGGGTACCCCTTCTTATTAGGTAATAAGAGTAATAGATAATAATATAATAAAAAAAAAAAACTATAAGACTTTTATTTAGTATATGGATTAAACCTGTGTAACTCGATCACACGTAATGTTTAAATAAAAAAGATAAGATATTGCTTAAATACATTTTATTTCATTAATTACTAACTCAAAAAAAATGTTAATAACAAAAATCCCTTACTTTTTAGATAAATTTTTCTCATCATCTTCCAAAAATATGTGCAATCTTTCCAACAACTTACAGTTGGTTTTTCATATTTTTTCTTCTTTCCTATCAAAAAAAAATATCAAATGCACTGCCCTGCACGCACGTGGTTCGCGGTAACGATTCAAGGTTTTATTTCCGCGCGTAGACGTACGTGACACTGCATCCATGTGAACCCAGCGCCTAACATCGTGCCTATTTTTACATTCGACTGTCACCTTGGTATAACGGCAGCCGCGCTTTTTCGATCAATGGTGAATGAAACGGTTAGGTACGGTACCATTTTAAACCTGAAATCTGTCAATCGTGTACATCTTGGATTTTGGAGTTTTTTCTTCTATTTAAACCTAAAGGTTTTCCTGTCTGACACATACCCCCTAAAAAAATCTTAAATACCCCCAAGGGGTACGCATACCACAGTTGGAAAACCACTGTTCTATCCGTATGCTCATCATTGCATGTACACATATTAAATCATATCTGCTGGTATGTGTTGAAAACTATTCGCGTACCTATTCCTGCAGTTGTACCTACACATTGGTTGCGGGGGGAGATGGGAGCGTATTATTATACATTATAAAACGGAAAACGGACGAGCGACACGCGATGAAAACGTGCGTTTATACATTGCTATATAGTATGATTATGTTATGTATGATAATTATACGTGCGTAATTAAACTCCGTGGTATTGCGTGCACGTATGTTCCACCGGACTAATTTTACTAATTGATTTACATAAATCGCGTTCAAATAGTACTCGCGTCTGTTCGGGCGATGATTTTGATTAAAATGCGTAATATACGTTTTACATTTCAAATCCGAAATTCGTCAACATTAATTTTTACTAGTCGAAACTAGTTTTAAGGGAATTGATCTATGAAACCTAGTTTTGACTAACTAAAACTATAACTGACCAGGATTTCAATGTTATTATCATATCTAAAATCTGTAAAAAACATCAATACTGACAATACTATAGCTTAAACTTGTTTATATTTGAATGAACCCGGTGACTACAATATTGATACTAGTTTGAGAATACAATTTTGCAATAAAAGTTGAACAGAGTACTATTTTTATTATTTGTTTTGACAAGGCAATCTATCATGGCATTTACATAAAATTATTTTTTTTTTTTTTTTTACATAGACAGCGATTTGTCTCGCGTAACTTTTTGCAAGTGCACCTCATAAAACCTTTTCCTGATCAACGTCAAAGCTTTCGTTGCGACTGCGTGAAGACGAATAGTAAATTGCCTGAAATTTAACAGTATGAATGCAGAATTCTCAGTCATCACAGCATTATAAAATAACAACTATACAATAACTGTTAAGTATATGTACGGTAGTCGATATTTTATCGCCCAACGGTCGAATTTATCTTAATAAATTTGATAGTAAGATAGAAAGTCGGTCAAAAGTATTTTAATGTGTTTCAAACTTTAATAATTATATGATTTTATGTAAAATACAAAATAATAATCGAGGTGTATAAAAAATCGCTGTTTGTATAAAGAAAAACTATATATATATAAGCTATATTTTAATTCTTCGAGTCAAAAAAATAATAATAGAAATAACACTTATTTCAGATTGACTATTGTTACAAAATTGTATTCTAAAACTAGCATCAACATTAAAATCTTGGTTAGTTCTAGTTTTAACTAGTCAAAACTAGTTTTCACAAAACGAGCCGTCAAGTCTGTGAGACTTGGATTGATTAAAAAAAAAAAAACGGAAAAAAGCTGCCCTAGAAAGTTGGGAAGCGTCCTTATAAAAGTAAAAATATGATTTTAGAATAAAAATTGTAATTTCTCATCTTGTACAATTATTCCATACATCATAATATTACACTATTATACCGACGTTTTAATCATGTTTTTCATAGATTTGTTGTACTTGAACACTTTATTAATATTGTCGAACCTGTATTTGTTCGTTGTTTATGGGTTTTTAAAAGCTGTTACGGGACACAATTAAACATTTTTAATTGAAATAAACAAATATTGTAGGTACGTATATCGTATACGTATAACTATTTAACAATATCCGAAAAGTATATACCAAAAAAAAAAAAAAACATTAAGACGTCACTATTATACATATTGGCTTTATATCTTAGATAACCACTTAATCGTTTTGGAGACATAGTTTGATGTCTCAAATCGATCAATAGTTGGTGTTTTCGTATACATTATTGATACAATTTTACATATATGCTATACTTTCCAAATTGTGCTTGTAATGTTGTATACTACAAATGAAACTTGCAGGGAGACTTGGTTCTAACTAAACGTATATTACTAGAAACAATCCGAATCCAACGAACGTTGAAATGCGCACACGATCAAGATCTAGCTGCAGTGTACGGCAGCTTCTTGTATACGTAATAATTATATTATTCGTCGACGCAATTATAATATTATCTCGTTTGTCTACATATATATATTTAGTTTACGACGCTCGTGGTGATGCGGACGCGTTTTTCAAAAACATACAAACGAGGCCTGCGATGCAGACGGTGCATTTAATAAATGTACGTGTATGTGCCGAACAAAAAATAATAATAAAAGAAAAATATTGGGAGAAAAAAAAAACAGGAATATATTATTATTATGTGTTTCCACCGCTGCAGATTGCTCATTGTCGCCGCGATAAAATCACAAGATAAATACTACGTGCGTATAGGTTATTCGTTAAGAAACTGTGCAGTGTACAACAATAACGTATAATATATATATATATATATGTATAACAGTAACAGTAATAATATTTCTTTAGCCGTAAATCGCAATGTATGATCAATACATATAGTATAGGTACACACTGCTCGTGCAATGGTGGACGCGGGAGACGAATGTTTGCTATACGCGAAAAGGTATAATATAGGGCATTATATCCTCCGGATTTTAGAAAATGACTAAGGGTGCTGTGAATCAAAAAAGGTTGGGAACCTCTGATATAGGGGAAGGAGACTATATTATGTTGGAATATACATAAAACACACACGCACACGGGATATACGATAAAATATAACTACGGGCGTGCGCACGTGTGTGTGTGTGTGTGTGTGTGTGTGTGCCCACTGTGCCCGCGCATAGTCCGACGAGAGCAGACCGACCGACTGCTGGGTCGTGTGTGTGTGCGTGTGTGCGTGTGTGAGCGCGCGCGCGAGACTGGTCTACATCGATAAATCTCCGGGCTAAACGCTTTGACGGAATACCAAAACTAGTAGTCTGGCGGCAGCAGAAATTCCGAGAATAAAAAATAAATATAGCGCGTACGAAGAAAAAGTATAGAAAAAAAACAATAATCATAATAAACCATCGTGCATCAGTAGCAGCACCAGCCTTCCGTTGCCGACGAGGGGGATTCCTGGCGAGGCCCTCCTCCCCACCGTGCGCGCGCGGGTTACCACCCAGTCCGGTGGCGCGCGGCGGAAACGGCTACCGGGCTTTGCTGCTCCCCCTCCCCCCGTACACATCCCCGCCCGCGCTCGTCAAAGGAGCCGACACAGACACATAAATTATGTAAATGTTGCACCGGTGCTCATTTGACATTTGCTCGTCATCGTCGTCGTCGCTGCGAGAACCCGTTGTCCTTTTCATGGACATGCACGATATAGGTAGTTATATAGTTACAAGGCGAATTATTTTTTCTTTTTTTTTCTTTTCGCATTTACATCGCTTTTTTTTCATCGCGTTTCTTTTTCTTTTTTTATATATATATATATATATATATACATACAATATATCTGTTTATTTATTTATTTATTTATTATTACTATTATTATTATTATCATCGGAATTTTTTCATTCTTTCCGACCGCCGTCGTCTCGCCAACGCCGTCGTCGCCGTTTGTGACGCTCGTAATAATAATAATTTATAATAATCCAGTACGATTATACGACTATAATAATAAACGTCACGGGCTCCAAGAACAACGCAGGAATCAAATTATACCGTCTCCACACGGTTGCACCACCGTTTGTCGGGGTTAGGTTTAGGTGTTGTATAACTCCGGGGTGGTGACCATCATTGGGTCATCGACCCGATATGATCTAGAAAATGCTAAGTGTTCGTAGTGCTCAAACACATATAAACATAACACATCGTTCGGTGTCATCTAAATTGTAATATAGAATTGAACTTTTCCACTTCATGTGGCAAGAACGAAGCCAGGGGGCGATCATAGGGTCTAGACCCCTCCTCAATATATCATTGACGATACTTTTTTTTGTAATGTACATCTAAAATGTATTTATATATAATAGAAAAAAATACCAAATTATACGATTAGGACAATAAAATATTAATTTATACAAATATACCTACTTATAAGTCAAGGTAAATTTGTAATATAATAATCATGGTTGACCATTTTAAACTTAACAGATCATAAGAGTAAAAACACTACTTGGAAATCAAATTGGAAATGACAATTTAATACTCTTTAACCCGTTCACTAAGAAGTATCAGTTTTACCTAAAAGGTGTGCTGGATATGATGGCAAAAACAAAAAGAATATTATTATTAGTTTTTTTATACTTAAATTATTATACAAATTATATAATATGTTCTATACGTCATTATTTCAAATTTGATTTTTGTTTCGACAATAAGAGTGGTTAAAATTATCTACTATTTTTTGTTAATTTGATTGTCCGAAATAAAATTCTGGCTACGTCCCTGTCGTGCGGTTCACGTCAACGGACCAAAATCCTTAAAGGATCTAAAGATGAATATCGTGCTTAGGTGAGGTAAGCATAAGTATACCTACTAGTAAAAGGTACCTAACAAAAACATAACAGTGAAAAAAGGCCAAGTTCCAAACTCCCTCCCAAAAAAGTCAACCTATCAAAGTAGTGAAATCTACATTGTGGCCAAGTCTACTATATTTTAATTCATAACCTCACTGCACTCCTACATTAAAGAGCAACATTCCTCTTTTATTTTTATTGTTTAATACTTGGCCAGTTTCTGAATGAGACATAAACTAGACTTGCCTGCAATGTAGATACCACTACTATGATTCGCTGTAATTTTTGAGAAGAAATCTAAACCTTTTACTTTTTCTGAGTTCTCTTCTCCTCGTCACCCAAGTAAGTCATAAGTGAGTACATTCGAGAATGATGTTTTATGCCTCATTCAGAAACTGACCAAGTGTTAAACAATAAAAATAAAAGAGGAGTGTTGCTCTTTAATGTAGGAGTGCAGTGAGGTTATGAATTAAAAAATAGTAGATTTGGCCACGATGTAGATTTCGCTACTTTGATAGGCCGATTTTTTTGGTAGGGAGTTTGGAACTTGGCATTTTTTCACTGTTATGTTTTTGTTAGGGATATCATTTATTTTTACGGGTTTAAGCATCGTGAACGACGTGTTATTATTATTTATTTTAATAAGTATAATCGACGAGCGTAGCCCGTGAACCGCGCCTAAACTAGACCGCGCACAACGTCGGTTGACTACGTGTCGACGTCGGTCACCAGGGCAAGACTGTACTTATACTCTCTGAAGCGGCATTAATTTTGAAAAAAATTCAATTTTTAAATTTTTCTCTTTAGTTACACTGTAAAACCTACTTTTGTGCCAAATTTCACGTTTCTACCTATACGATAAGCGTCTTATAATTTTGATAACCAGTCAGTCAGTCAGTCAGTAACTGTAATTACAAATTTTGAAATCCTGCCATTTTGAAATGGCACAACATTAAGGGCTCATTTTCTTACAGCATCTTAAGCTACTAGAGGTTAATCTGCGTTTTAAATTTCAAAATTTTATCTTAAGAGGAAACAGAGATATATTGGTTCGTGTACACAGGCATTGCTGGAACTTGGCCGGGTGCACTGCCGTGCGCTCAGATATTTTTATAATCGATGTAGTATATTTACCAACAATAATGTGCCCAACATTGAGTTTATCGCGTACATGTTCGGTTAAGTGCCATCGTTTTCCATTCATATACCTATAATCTAACTACGTTTGTAAGAATTTTGAATTCTAAAGCATGGAAATAAATCGAAGGCCCATCGGAAGCGTCTTGAAATCCGAATCACCGATCACCATTACACCTCGGGGAAACGTATGGTTTGCAGTGGATTGGGACGTGCGTGGCGATACCGGAAACAAGTTGTTCCTGCGCACCTGCTCGTCGTCGAAGTCGATCGTGGCCACACAGAACTAAAAAAATATAACCTTTTCTCGCACCTGTAGCTGTGCTAGAATATCTGTTTACTGTCTGCGCCATCGACGTGTCAAAGTTCCCATCGCTGTTCACATTGCATGGCGTATCTATATATTTATATATATTAATATGTAGGGCTCGGATTTCTATTAAAAAATGCTCTAAAATATGCCCTAAAAATGCCTTTTACGGAAATAATGCTCTTAAAATGACCAAGCAATTTTCTTTGATTTCTCTTATTAAACATTTTATTTTATTTACTATTATAATTATTATTACATGAAAAAATGAAAATAAATAAATACAAAAGTATACGCGTACCATTTACATACATAAGTCAATTCAGTTTTAAATATTTTTATTTTTTTGACAATTAAAATTTTTTTACATACCTTCCATAAACGAGCTTTTGGCTAAATTTAAATGATTAAGTTTAAAATGTTCAAATATGCACTGAAACAAAGAAAATGACCGAAAATGCTAAAAATTACTCTTAAATGGAAAACCACCAGCGAAGTGAATATGCAAAATAGAAGTTTCACTTTTGAAGTCTATGTTACATGAATCGAATTATGTACTTGGAAAGCAATGTCTCAGATTACCGGAAAAAAAAAATGTGCACTTTGCATAGATATGTGGGCCCTATTAATACGTAACTTCGCGTTCTCGTTATTCTTGAGTATATAAATATTTTTTTGTCAAAAAATAAAATAAAAAATTAGGTATTGAAACGACTTGGCGGAAGAGGTAGAGTGCATTGTATACCCCCTTCTCTAGGAATAACAATTTTCACGT
Organism: Chaitophorus viminalis; assembly: GCA_025469195.1. NCBI lineage: Eukaryota > Metazoa > Arthropoda > Insecta > Hemiptera > Aphididae > Chaitophorus > Chaitophorus viminalis. The sequence goes on from JAIPRK010000199.1 coordinate 91,606, forward strand.
GTGTGGATTTCGTTCTTAGTGCAGCAGTGAGTCCGGTGGGAAACGGTGTGGACTCTACACCACAGAGCAATCAGAACGAGGGCAGGGAGGAAGAGACTATGGAATTAATTCTGTGCACAAATGTTTTTTGCACTGAACCGGGTTCATTCTGATGACTGCGCGCGTCGTAGCCAACTGAGTGACTGCACTGCTTCTTGTTGTGGGTTGTAAAAGCGTAGGAGAAAAAAACGAAATACAAACGGCTCCTGTGCGTAATGACTACTGGATTTTTATTCATAAATTACATCAATAGAGCAGTGCCGGCCGGCGCCGCAATACAATATTACCTATGTATACGTATAATATAATATACATGATGTACGGGCAGACATCATGCATATTCATTTTAATTCGGTTGCGTGTTATAAGAAGAAGAAGAAGAAGATCAAACGTTTCGCGGAATCGTTTAATTAGTTCGTTGCTCGTTTGTTGAACGGTGTACAACAAATTACCATAAATAATATTATTAATTAAATTACAATACAGTAAACGCCCTCTCGCTCCGCCACGCCACCGGGAATCGTATGGACACGGAATACGTGTAATTAACGAATAACGATAATGATATGCTCCGAAAACAAAAAACCGTGTGTATAAGGATTGTTTTCGACATGTTTTTTAAACCTCGATAGGCATGCGCACACTAACAGCTAACACACCTATAATGCGGTGAACGCGTGTACCATGCGTTATATATATATTATCATTATTAGCATTGTTATATGCATATTAGTTTTAATATTTTCGGATTCGGCTCGAACATGAGGTATATATTATTATTATTATTATTATTATTATTATTATTATTATTATGCGTCTTGTGAGAACTGTACGTATTATATTATGATGTACATATAAATATAACGAATACCGTTCTAAAAGTATATTATTATTCCGACGCATAATTATTATTGTTTTGGAAAAGATATAACGCTACACGCGCAACAACTAAAACGAAGTGCTTCGCAGACATCACCGTGATTTATTGCTCTTTTTTTTAGGCGCAGTTCATCCTCCGATTCACATAGGTACACGGTGCAACGTATATCGAGAGCCGAAGACGACATATTATGATCAATGGATAAGGATAATTATCATAATATTAAGGGCCGTATAGAATAATATATGTTCTGACACCACCAGTGAATTGCGGTTGAACATAGCCGTAACAATATATATGCGCGCCGGATGGGTGACCACGGCAATGGTAAACTCGAACAAAAGCGGTTAATCAGCTTTTACATAATATATATAGAGACACTGCAGAGTTTACTCCTAAATGAGATGGTGTTAACTCCTGTACACTTGCAGCTTTATAATATCGAATTCAAAATTATATAGATTATATCGAATTAAAATTGATGAGCGATAGATTGTTGTAATCTATACCTATGTAATACAGAGTCAAATTCGGATTCACTGTAAATTAAGTATAAAATGACATGTTTTTTTTTTTACTTTTTCACTGAAATCGATCAATGTGATATGAACGTAAGTGTAGGATTACACTGAATTTCTTGGTCAAATAAAAAGGTCATTCGTATATAGGAGTTTACGTTCAGCCGGACGAACAACAACAGACGGGCTTTTAGCAGCAAAGTCACCTTAGTCCTACTATAATTACAATACGTGCTGTTTTCATAACCTACCGACCAATCGATGAAAAAAAAAAACGTGTACTACAGTAGTGGCAAAAATTTGTAGGAAATCAAAGGTATAATATTATATTATATTTGTATACGCGTTGTACATATTATATAGTATATTCATTCAACACGTTTTAAAAACTATAACTTATATGGGTGTGCGGGAAGCCTTCAAACATTTGAACGACAAACATTTGAACATTCAAAATCTTAAATGTCAATTTACAGGACACCATAAATGCTCGTAATTTTATTTTTTTAAATACAAAGTAGTAGTAGAAGTATTGTTTTATTTTACAACTTTTTACCCAAAACATATTCAGTCTGTTCTGTTATACCTATCCGACGAGGTTTTTATTGTGCATGTGAACCGCGTAGCGAGCGAGGAAATCGAAAAACCATACTCTTATAATAAAATTATTATCTAAATTTTCGTTTTCATCATTATTTTTACATCATTAAAATATATTAATAAAAACAAAAAAAAAAAAAAATACGAACATTTTGAGTGTCCGATAAATTGACGTTCAAGAGATTGATGTAATTTTATGTTCAAGATGTTGAAGGCTTTTCCGAAGGTATATTTCATGCGATATATATTATATTATATTACAATTACACATTTTAATTTATTATCAGGGGATAATGATGATACTTATGTGTAATTTCAATAATAATTTATTAGACCCTCGTTTTCAGTTCATAGATAAGTATTCTGGCTGGTATATAAAAAGTGTACAATATAATAAAACGCCACTGGAATGTAATCGTATAAAATTCTTGTGCATTTTAATTGTACCGTATAGATATTATATGCCAGTAGCCAGTTTATATATATATTATATTATCGCGATGTTAATAAATCAATGAAAGTAAAAAATTAGAAAGTTGACCAACACATTAATTCTGCGCATATAAATATATACACCTAATATATACGAGTATATGTATGAGTATATAAAAAAAAAGAAAATATGAAAAAAATACGTGAATTGATATCAAGAGGATGGTATGATATTATTTCACTATTGTTTCGTCGGTTCCGTCATTTGACGCATTAATAATGAACACGGGATATTAAATAAATGCATTATTCAATAATTATACATTTGTACAACTGATTATTTTTTTCAGCTCGTTGTTACAGTTGTAAAAATCATATGTTGGTTTTTGAGCACACTGTACAAAATGCGTATATTAAAACACATTATCATTATATATTATTCAGTAATAATTAAGTAACAATACTCGTATAATATAATATTATACCATCACATATTTCGTTTCGACATGATTCCGTCCGAAATCCAAACGGTAACCGTGTTATTTTCTTTGATATTATGCGAACACAAAAGAAACCTATGTTGACACGTTGATTTCAAATTACTGTGGTCTGTGACAAGTATCGCGTAACAAGTATTTAATATTCGAAAACGTATAGTACAACGACGACGAAGATTAGAAAAGTTTAATTGATCTGAACAAGTTTATACTATGAACAATCTTAGTCGCCAAATGATAAGTACAGGACAGCACAGTAAGCCGAATTATTACACAGCTCAATGATATTAGGTAGGTAGTATGAATGTACATGATGCTGTGTCTTTTCAGTGTTTTTTCCACGAAAATACTTTTTGACTGCCTTGAAATATCGATTCAAAAACCGTATTAATAATTCCGGGTCAGCGTATGCTTATACAGATTGCGCTTCGTTCTTGGTTTTTGTTTTTTTGCATAAGACGACCGACTGAAACTTCAAAATGACAAATTTATTGTTCGCTTCTAATATAGTAAATGTTGATTAATTTTTAATTGCGTGCATTTTTTTTTTTATTATTATATGATATTATATTTATCTTTTTTTTATTGTTATATAATTATTTATTCACATTATCATAAAATTTATGTAATTAATGAGCGTCGAGTAGACGACAAACGAACAGTCAATAGCAATTTTCCCGTATGTACATTTCGTAATGTACAGTTTATCTAATCTAAATACTTCTGCAACCGTTGTTCGGACTTCATTCATAATCTAATGTCGACATAGTATTGGTACAGGATTTTGTTTATCTGTCAAATAGTTATAGAAATTAACAATGTACCAAAAAAAAAAAAAACCACTGTTTGCCTATATACATATATATTTTTATAAATGTGAATAGGAAAACGTTGCGCAATTAATATGTAAATATTATTTTATTACATATATTATGGTTGATATGATTTAAGCAATTAATTAATAATTCTAAAACCTTGAACCACCTTACCATTTTCAATTCTCCCACCACAATTACATATTATAATATATATATTTCAATCATTATTAAATAATTATTTTCTAATATTCAGTTAAATAAGGGATCCAGCTAGATAATCTATAATATATATTGTATAGATATCGTATATATATGTGTGTATGTGTATGCATATTTTCTACAATTTTTCAAACTGTGGTTAATTACTATTCATCAAAATGCCAATAATTCGACAATATATGATGGCTGTGATGTAAACGAGTAATAGCACCGGCACGTCATAATTGTAACACGACTAACACGATTACCTATAGATGGTGGTCCTTTAAGTGTATATATATATATATATATATGTATACCTGGTACAAAGTATATACGTTTAAACGTTCATTTATTGTGGTAAAAAAATATTTTACATCAACATCAATTAGTATTCGATCCGTCCGTCTAAGAGAACGTCCATTAAAATATGTAATAATATAATATTATAATAACTCTTGTACAATTACTGTTGAAAACAAAATTCGTTATTGTCTTGTGACGACGACACACAATATATATATATATATATATATATATATATATATTATTACGGTACATAATATCATTGATTAAACATTACACGTTTGTTCAATCCATGATAATATGTGACGATGCAGAAACAATATTTGGATTTGTGCGTTGCGCTTGCCTACAAGTAGATAGGCATGTGGATGTATTATTTTCATCTATGGTAAGAATCGTTGTAGAGAATATAACAAATATCTGGAGTAGGTATACTATCCGATGTGTCGCCAAATTTATATTTTTGTATATATATATATATATATATGTATTTTTCGTATAATATATAAATAAAATAAACGAAAACCATTAGAATAACGCGTTATACGCGTAATGCTAATAAAATGGAAATCGAGAAAAAAGAGATAAAAGCTTATACCATTTCACCCTTGTACATGATGATGGTTTGACGTTTCGGACGTCCGCAACGTATCTAATGTAATACAGTGTGTACAGTATAATACATATATAATAATAGATATATACCTAGAGTACCGCGGCAGGACGCGTATAGTCGTCAGTGTCAACCAACTCATTATAATTATTGTTGCGACGTGCCAGAATTCTGTCTCCCAAGGTTTTTTTCCTCCTTCTCCTATTTATTATTACGGTCATTTTTATCATTATTATTATTATTTCTATTATTATTATTATTTTTTTTTTTTTTGTCGCTTTAGCTATATATAATATACGTTTGCAGTATTATATTATATATATATATATACACGTGTGTATATGCGTGAACCCCGATCGATTTTATACTATAAAAATGTCATGAATCCGTATAACGCGTATTATTATTATACATTTTCGGTATTATTTTTATTATTATTATTATTTTTTGTCGTAGAATAAGGAAGAAGAAAAAAAAAAGTAGAAATACAAAAACAAAACTTTGCTACTGTGCGTGCGCGGGTCGGCGGCGGTGTCCAATTACCGGGGAAAATTCCAAACTTGTATATACGTCGACGACGAGGACGGTGTATAACGCGTCACATAGAGGCAAAACGTAATTGGAGATTTTGAAAGGGATCGCCGCCACCGCCGTCGTCCCTATACATTATATATATATATATATATATATGTATTATATAGCCGGCAGCAGGTCTTTTATATCTAAAAGGGAACAAACATTAATAATAAACGCCCTACAGTTTTAATGGTATTTAGCCGGGGAAAGGCTGCTGCTGCCGCCGCCGGCTGTCGATGCTGCCGGAACTACACAGGCGAGCGGGTGGGCGCGTGAGTGCGCGTGTGTGGCCAATACGATTCGCCGTGGAAAACTGCACCGTTCCTGTTTGCAGCTTTTCCGTTCGACGTTCCCGTCTTCCGCGTACACGCACATAAGTATATACACACTGTACAACATACACGATCGTGCCCCCTCCCGACGACCACCACTTCCCCTTCACCATACGAGAGCATCGCCGTCAAAATCCTGCAGGCCGGACGAATACTATACGCCTTCGAAACGTATAATATTCCATTGTACGCCACTACATGACGAGTTCCGTCGACATATCCGACTACCGCACGATATATAGTAATTTTATTATGGCACATATTATTGTATGACGCACCTATATCGATTGGTAAAAGGCGAAATGCGCTTAGCGACAATTTTACTATACTGTTCAGGAGTGCAAAAGCAAAATATTCACATTTTCTTTACTTTGGCGTTGGCGCTTCGGTATCTATATTTAAACGACGGGAATAAGGTTATATTATACATTTCCATTCTATTACGTATGTGTTACCTTGATGTTCCGATACTAATTACATTAAAATATTCAGTACATTTTTTATCATTAACGAATTCAACTATAACTTGCATTTTTCTGACGCTTGGTCCTAATTTTTTATTTTTATTTTTTTTTTGATGAATGGCGCTTATTGCTTATATATAATACTCTTCAGTTTAAACTTGTAACAACTATATACAACGTAGATAGGTATACTCATATTATATGACAACTTGTGTTATCAATATCAATAATATTAATAATGGTTAGATACTCATACAAGTCATAAGTCATATTGTTATTACCATGAAATGTGATAAATGACAGTAGTATAAGGACTAAGCGCTATTAACTCGTCACTTATACCCTTAAAAAAACCGCTTGTCCCCTACTTTTATAACAGTTGTGTCGCTTGTACCGAAAAATCTGAATTATAATACATATATAATTTATCATTACTAAATGGTCAGAGGAACAAATATCGCTAGTGCGATCGAAAGATCTAACCGTCGGTTATCTTGTAGTATGCATCGTGTTGCTTAGCCACTTTTGCCTTTTACCAATCGATATTTTGTAAATCATTTTATTTTTGGATCTGAACGCGTTCAATGATAATTGCAGTTATGCGAACGTGGTGTACCTACTTGTACAGTCACAACATTTTTATGTTTTACCTCAGATACTTAAATACCTTAGCACACCTGTGTCGAAATGACAGTTTTTTTACATTTTCCCAGGTGTACTGCGGTTTCAAAATCGATTTTCCGGAGCCAAAATTAATAATTACGAATCGCAAATTTTTGTTTTCTAATGGTTACGAATATTAATTGTACATATATTATAAGAAATGGTGAAATTGTTCTTGAACAATTTTGATTCAGAGCTACCAGAATAACGTATTAGTACTAATCTTTTAACGTCATAGTTTTGGATCGTTTGCCAGTTGTACACACTGATGGCGAACACGGCAAGTCTTTCTGGTCACTTTAACGGGATTATTATATTATGTATTTTACGATTTTAAATAAATGTTGACCTTTTAAATTAATGTAGAAACGTTTTCAATTGGGTTGGAGAAAAAATCAACGAAATAGGGTCGTTAAAACTTTGACGAGTTCCTCAATACTGGATAAACTTTTGCATCGTTATAACTTATAGGGACAACGAAGCAACCAAAACTGGCAAAACTATAACATCATATGATTCCGATGCGTTAATCAATACGTGTAAAAATCAATATAACATGTTCTATTCGTTGCCGATAATTTTTTATACTCAACTTATTTTCTCCTATGTACTAATGAACTAACAATATTTGTTTATAAAAATATTACATCGATTAAATTTTTCCTCGTGAGTATATAATAATATTACATCAAAATCTACGTTTTCATATTTATTACTGTCCACAGCATGTTATATTTAGATTTTTCGATGACCTGCGAAACATGGAACATCAATAATGCAGCAAAAGATACAATAAGAGTCCCGAACAGTAATATTTGTAAACATTTGATAATAATATACTCGTAGCAAAATGATGAATCATCGCGTTTCTGGGCGAAGATCGGTGTTAAATGTACCTACAAAAACATTCACAAGTATTGATTTTCTTTCGTAGTAGAACCGTATAGCTTATGAGCTCAAATACATATTATTCAGTAAAAAGCACATTTTCCTTGAAATTTTAAAAATATTCAAAAGAAATGAAAAGAAATGAAACGATCTCCATGCAGTTATTACACTATATTTAATATTATTTCAAAGTAATTAAACACTGACGGGAGAAAAAATAGCGGAAGCAAAGCTTCTGCTTTTTGAACATCAAATGTAAATTTTTTAAAAATTAGCCTTGCGTGTAATATTTAGCGAATAATTTTCATGTAGTAAAATCGACGGTTAATCGACTATTTCGTTGATTAAAGCGTCTTTACCGAAATAAAAATGTAAAAAAATGTCCTCGCTCTTATCGCTGCAGCAATACTATTGACTAAAATGTTCTTCTTATTAGCGTGTCCAACTGCTACAGTATCAAATAAATTACGTCTAATTTGGATCTAAGAAATCACCGTGCAGTATATACTCGTAATATTATCTATAATTTTTGCGCAGCCTCACTTATTCGATCGTCGTTTGCCATTATTTAGAGAAAGGATATATAAGGTGGTACGTTACCCTGGCACCACAAAGTTAAATTTTCCAAAAAATGTTTTTATTAATAATTGCACCATTGTTTGTACCAAAGTTTTCAGAATTTGTACCTTGATATTTATCCCTCAAAAACAGTTTAAAACTTGAATTGGTGGGTTTCGGGTGCTGGGAAACCGATTCCCTGGCACCAGTAAATAAAAATTGTTTTTGAGGGATAAATAGCAGAGTACAAATTCTGAAAACATTTGTACAAATTGGTAATAATTATGGTACAATTGTAACAATTGTTGGTAAAAGAATATTTCAAAAAACTGAAATTAGCGGGTTTGCGGGTGCTGAAGAAACGTTTACCTGGTACCAATGAAAACGTTGGTAAAACTTATGTTACAATTGTTGTTAAAAAATATTTTTGGAAAATTTAACTTTATGGTGTTAGAGTAACGTACCTCATATAAGGCAATATACTATTTAAATGTAGTATAATACGCTTATTCGCCCTGATTCCTGTACACTTTTTTTGCGTATTTGTACGCATAATACAATTTCCATATTAAGCGTATCGCGCGACATTACATATGACGAGTTTAACTAATAATCCGCGGAGTTTCCAATGAGATTAGAAAAATGTGTTGATTTTTTGGCCGTATATATTACAGGACGTGTGTACCATGCATGTTATTAAAACGTTTCGAAAATCCTGCAAACGGTATCACGCGGCAACAACAATGTTCGTTGATAAATATCATCAAAATAGACACGGGATGGATGGGCTGTCCTATAAACCCGTGTCCCTTTACCCCGTAAACGCGTCACCACCCCGGTCCGCAATAGTGATGTAATTAAATTGTACATGTTGCAAACGAGCCGTGGTCGTCGCGTAGTCGCCGTACGTTTGGATGTGCGGAACAGGTGTTTTCCGATTTCGCTACCTACGTATTTTATTATACGCCGGTGCGTTGTATTCACAACTACTAAACCACTTGCAGCGCGGAATATCATCGCGACTGCGGTTGTATAACTACAACATTATATAATATACAACCAAGGATCGAAATAAATTAGACCAGCGGTGCTAGATGAATTATTGGGTCCACGATTTTTTGTGTACATTTTGAATGTTGTAAATCGGAAAAAGAAAGTTAGCTGGTAAGTTGGATCCCGGGGGAAAAAAGGAAGTTGGTAAATTGAGTCCCAACTACAAACTACTATTTAGCCGTAATCGTTTCCTCCAAAAACGGTATACCATTTTCTCAAAAAAAAAAAAAAAAAAAAAAACACTATTTATTAATACATTTGGTTAATTTTTCTCCAACTATTAAAATGTTTAGTGTAATGTAATGTCATACTTCGTGTATTATACTAGAAAAATAGAGTGAGGATTGGATTCACTGATACACACTATGTGTTTATCCGGTTATCGATTCCATTGTGGTCAAATGACTTCGTAACGTTTTAACTTTGATTATGTCTAATAATTCGTATTAATTAAGTTTTTACCAAAAATATAATATTATATAAAAACACACGTATATATTAATTAATTATTAAAATTATGCCATAATTATGAAATTTGACTTCTAATAAAAATTATTAGCTATTATAAAAAAAAAAAAATTGTTTATTTTGGACTTAATTCACTGTACATTTTTATGAACAATCAAATATAAATAATTGTAAATGTGCATGTTTTGTACAAAAAGTAGGTTAATTTTTTGTAAAAAAGATATTGGAAAAAAATTGGTAAGGGGCTCCGTGATTTCTAAAAATCTGTCATCAGGAGTCCGTGATCTACAAAAGGTTAAAAGCCGCTGAATTAGACCATTACAAGATGCATAAATAATATAAATGCACTCTCAAATCCGTATAACGCTACACTCTGTAGCTATTATATACGCTCATAGAACTATTATTTTATAATTTTTTTATAAATTTTTTTTTTTTATAAAAGGACTCGAACGTAATAAACTCGAATCGCATGTGTGCCTGTACACTGCTCGTACACACGCACAGGTATGCATGCATGCATACACTTGCAAACATACAAATATAATATTATATATTACAAATACAATACATGATTCCGAGAAGTGTACTACTAGTTTATGTACACACGAATAGGTAAATATACGTATACACACGAGCGTATAATATAATATAATAATAATAATAATAATAATAATAATAATAATAATAATAATAATAATAATAATAATAATAATATATATGGTCAGTACCAGTTGTTGTCAACGCAATACATGGACATCGCGACTATATTATAAACACGCGCACGAATCGTTCGTATGCATACTATTATATTACATTATTATGTAGGTAAGTACTCTGTAGCGCGGAGTGCACTCGCAACATTTGGCCCATTATATGCACACTGCAAACACCATAATGTATGATTTATTCAGCAGCAGTGCCCTCGTTCTGTATTACGCTATTTTAGAATATATATTTATATATTTTTTTTTTTTGTACTTATTTAAATACGACGTAAATAATGTTTCAATATATCGGGTGCTATCACAACTATTTACATATTACGTGCAACATTATATTATATATAAACTAATAATATTTAATATTACCCCAATCAAATTTTTAAGTATGTATAATGTAGGTACCTATATCATATCATCAAACTCCTATGATTTGTCTAAATCGTTGAATTATTTGTAATTCATAATGTTATTTAAACATGGGCCGTTATGATGATATCCCGTAATCATTGTCCATGTGCACTGCTAGACAATGTTAACGATTGGTGGATATAATGGCGGAAATTCGGACATAAATTAGACGCAGTGGCTAAACTTGAGATTAGCCATAATACTCCTGAACACCAGCCGTAACATAAGTACAGATGTGAGATGATACAGAGATCGCGACCTACCATGAATACTACGAGTAGTGTACGTATAGTATATATTGTAGTATTCATGGTATTGAGTAGTATGGCTTTTAATTTCCCGAGAATAATGTTGAATTTCCAGGGTTTACTGGCAGAGGTTGAAAAAGCTACAAGACCGTAATATTATGCACTTAAAAAATATTTGAATGTGATGTTTCATTTTCATTTTGTTCGATTAATATACATAATTATTATAGTATATTACATATAGTTTATAATTAGTTATTATTTTGATGACAAATACGGTGACAATAAAATAAATGTTATGTGCTGGATAAATATATGTATGGCCAATAATGATGTACGATATCATCAAGAAATTATAATGACATCGTTTTTTTTTTTTTTTTCATTAAATAAAGTTTTAAAGACGTATGTCATCTTAACTTGCTGTTGATTAGATACATTTTCGACATAATGACGACGGTATGCAATACAGTTAATTATTTATGCAATACAATATGAAATGAATCGTAGTTTTAATTGAATATTGTTTTTAGTACAGTATAGTGGCGTTGCGTTACCAAGTGGACGTGAATCGAATTTTGAAATTCAAGAGTTGTGTTGAGCTACAGAAAAAAAAACAAGCAATTATATACTTTTATTTATATTTAATTTCTACGTGTAATATAGTTTGATAATATTGTAGGTACCTATTGAAGGTTAATAACGTATTGTGGCGTTGCCGTTAAATTTTAGATACAGAATCATATTTTCATTTGTCGCAGAAAAATCTAATACGCGCATTTTAAAACACTCAATGACTTTTTAACGCAAAATTCCTAACAATAGGTATACGAGGTACCTACCTAAGGTACATATTCTTGTCTCTTTGCATAAATATATCTAAATTTAAATATTTATTTAATATTATGTATTCACAACGAATGTACAGATATATACTTTTCGAAAGCAGCTGGGGCGTTGGCGAGATCGGTAAATATAACCGACATCTTGCGGTACCAGCTGAAACCACGCGGTTGTACAAAGCAAAATATATCGGCTGAAACAACCCGTTTTCACCGGTACCTTTATAATGTGCAGTCGTTGCATAAGCCGTTTTGGTTACTATTATACAAATAAAAACGTTTAAAGCACGTGGATATATCATATTATGCGTACATAATATTAATAATCAATAAATTAATTGAAAAATTTACGCGATAACAACACAATCAGACAAATACTATTGGTGTTTTCATAAAATGGTCTTTGCCTATAACTTATAACTCCTCACCCTATAAAACAGGGCGTTTCAAGACGATTCGAAAAATTTTTGCTCCATTGGTTATTTTTCACTTTTTTTTTTTTCGATAAATTTTATTGTACTGTGATACATTAAAAATGTATTAAACAATTTTATATTTATTTTTTTTCAAACCCCGAATTCTCAAAATTCAAAATAGCTATTTTTGTGATATGGATTTTTTGATGATGCTGAAAACTCAAAAATGCTTATTTGTTAATTTTTACGATTTTTTTTTAATTTGTGAAAAATTTAACTAAAATTGCTTGAGGGTCAAACAATTTTGCCGCATAATAATTAATATCACCATTAGTTTAGACAGAACATTACTTACTCTTGATAGAATGTACAACAATATTGTTCACAATAATTTTAATTATTTAAATTACAATTTTTAAAACGTTTAAAAAATCATAATAAATGAATGACCAATCTTTAAAAACATATTGAAGTACAATTATTTTTCTAAAACTCCGGTTTATAAAATGGCTGTTTAGATTTTTTTTTTTTTTTATTAATGGTAAAATCAAATTTTAGATTTCAAATTTGAGTTTCAAAAGTAAAAAATATTTTAATAAAATTCTGTTTAGTGCGATACTATAATATTAATTAAAAAAATGGACAGTACAAAAGTTATTGCAATTGTCGAATCATCCTGAAACACTCTCTAGATTAATATGTGCTTATTCGTGGTTTGAAAACACATATTATTATCTTGTAACGGGAAAATGACATGTATTCTGAACGCGATTTTGGAGGTTAACCACATCGATCCTTCAACCCACGACTTCATTTTAGTCGACGGATATGATTTTCTCCATTCCGTTTAATCTGTTGTATAACATGAAAAATTAACTTAAGTTTTTCCGCAATTCATCAGATAATATTCAATAATATTATGCGAAAATAATTCCATTGAAAAAAAATAAACACAGCAGACACACACGCGAGAATCGTGCAGTATCTATAATATGTAATGGAATAATACACACGTGGGAGAATTTCGGCACGTTTTGAACATGTTTTTTAACATCGGATTCCCCCGAACAATAATGATTATTTTACTCTTTTTCGTTTCGTATAAAGAATCTTTTATACGTCTAAACCGTTTGATTTATTTGAATTTCTATGCAATCAAAAAAAAAAAAATAAATAAACTATAAGACCGTTTAGTAAAAATGTTTCACGTTCATAGAAACTCTCGGTCAATTTTAAAGTTAAATGATGATCGGACGCCCTCGCACTTGACAACCACATGAAATACACTATTGCTGCAGTAAATTATGTATTATATTTACGAATTACAAGTAACACACAATATATTTCCATACTTAAATTTTACATTTTTATGAATACCGAATTTGAACGGCATGACAAACGTATATTCTACTACTCGTATAATGAGTGACTGTATCACGTAAATGATAATGATCGAATATCAGTTACAGAATGGCTATCAAGGTCTGCCGCAGTGATATTATATACACCTATACTGATGAATTATTAATTTAATTATAAGTGCAGTGTGTCGAGTACATTAGTACATATATATAATGAATATAGATTATTGTGTATAATAATGAATGCGCGGTTTGTCAATATATAGTGAACAGAAAACTTATAATTGAAAAATAGGTTGAAAATAGTGGTAAGTACGGTCAAGTTGTACTTATATATTAGAAAAATAATATCGTATCGAAAGCGTGTTTGTTACATTATAATAATACATGATATAGAATAGGTAATACTTGTCAAAACTAGTAAAAGAGTAATGAAATATTATACGTGTTATAACAGAGGGCGTTAACGAAAAAAAAACCCATACTTTTGTATTGTATACGCAATTTTTATGTTAATAGAAATAATGACCACTATGTAGATAATTTAATTCATATATGAACGCAGTAACGAAGGTGAGGTAGTAATTTTACTCATTTGTACCGTTTTGAAATAACCCATGACCTCTGCAAGGAAGGTAATTATAATTATTTCGACAAATGAACATTACATAATAATACTCGTATACCTACAGCAGTTTCATATTTTTTCCGTTAAATTCTTAACACAGATTTGAAAGATCCTTGTTTTTTAATTTCAACAATGTCGAGCAGTTTAAAACTTATATGAATCAGACAATTAAGGCAAATCTAAAATACGATTAACAAATCTATATCACATGTTATAAAATGGTATAAATTAGAAATTTCTTTTAATGTTTTCATATAATACACGAAATATAATATTATACACGAAGAATAATTCAAAACTTTACAAATTGTAGCAGTCTCAACTATCAAGTAATATGCGTAAAATAGTTACTCTGTGTATTCAAATTATTGTGAAACACGTAAAACCTAAATAATAAATGTAAAAACTGGAAACAATACAAGACTGCGATACCGGTCATTAGAAAAAAAAAATCAATAATAGTACTAAGTGAAATTGTTAAGTTCATAATAACCTAAACGGACCGCTGCCGCCTCTTCTGCAGCCTAATGCGGATATCGATCGATGTTATTGTTTTGAAAGTTATAAAAATATAGATCCTTTTACTTTTCAAACACGCTAAAGATATCTAACAATATATCATTCACTATATAATAGTACTCGCACAGCACTGCGATTTCAAAAATATTGCCTAAAAATTGTTTTATAAATAATATTACTATAATCAATAAGAGGTTTCGACTGCTTATTAGAGCATATTATATTTTGTATCACGGGCAAAAGTTGATATGCGGAAAAAAATCTTTAAGAGTCTTATTTGTTTTATCATCCGTGCGGGATTGCTTTTCGACCCCTATTTTTTGAATGCTCGTAGACGGAAAATAACAAAGCTCACTGGGGAAAATCATTTACATGTTATGCAATACGTGCTCAGTCGTAACAATAGAAACATAACTATACGTTCGGGTCGTTACAACCACCACACCGTCTAGGAAGCGAAACGGTGCGTACAAACGCGATAAAACGTTTTTCGACGTCGTACATTGAGATGAAAAAAAAAAAAAAGGAAAAAAATCTAAAGAAAATAATCCAAGCTCAGGGAGCACTAATAATGGTAAATATGTATTCTAGAGGTGGTGAGCGAAATCTTTGTATAGTTACTTTGGTTGATTTTTTCTGTTAAACATGATTAAAAATGCAGTTATATTGCGGAAGTGAAGAATTCGAAACGAGAGGTTAGAACGTTACCTACGTTCAAATTTTTTACCACAACTTTGTTCGCGACGATGAAACGTTTTCAATAATATTAAAATTCCAAATGCCCTGATTTGTACATCTTGATGTAGTACATCTTAGTGTATCTTATAAGATACATATTTTGAAGGTTTTCTGTGTATAAATTATACGTTAGAAATCAGTCATTTTTTATAAAAATATAACAGTATACCATATAACCGGCGCATTGGAATTGCATCCATAAACATTAATTTGTCGAAGTTGCGCCCGTGGTTTTATTACGACACATCCATAAGTTACGTTCCCAATTTTCTCACGACAAGTACGAGTTGCGTCCTGGTTAAAGATGTATACAAATACATATTTTTCTTCCCATCTTTATAGACTAAATACTATCATTTATAAAAATTTATACACTTGACGTGATTAGAAATTTGTATGTTGAAATGTATTTATTGATTTTATAAGATGGTTACATTTTTAAATTTTCAAATCATCTCAAGACGTGGTACATATATATTTTTTTCCAAACTGAATTATAGTATTTTTAATACAATTTTCTTTGTCTATATATATCCATTGTTCGTTTGTTTGTTATATTTGAGCTTCAAAAATTATTTCAAACATTTTCCAATTTCACATTTATTTTGAAAAACTGTAGACAGACCAACACTTTGAATTTTTCCTCCAAATTTAACGTCCTAGGTGAAATCTACAGCCTTTGCGTATAATTTCAGGTAAAACATCTGAAACAGCTGAGTATATAGCTTTTTCGAAGTGTGCATACATTCACGAGCTTATCACCAAACATATTAAAGAAGTACAATAACAATTATTATTCTTTCGGACGCCCCTCGGATCAAGCGGACAAGCGGTGGACATCTGTGAACATCTGTGGACGCAACTAGGTTGTCGCGATGTATATTTTCGTGTATGGAGAGACACAATTCGTATGCAGCCCATATATAACAGAGGTTCCCCCAAACTATGTCTTTTCAGGGGCGCCGCGCTGCCGACAGTATATGTTATCTAGTTATCTGGCCTTTAAATAAATTACCATATTTAACGATGACAATCACGGTCATTTTGATTACCAATATATTATCTTGATTATATATATATATATATTTTTAAAAAAAAAATACTGCACGAAAAGTTTACCAATATCTGCACGGGATTGTCAAAATATTGGATTGGAAAAAATCATCATCATCATCCTTTCTGTACGCGTGCAAAAGAACGTAATAGAAGAATATAGTGTACGTATAATATATAATAATATTGTACATAGTATCGGTGGCGTAAATACCGCGATCGTCGTCATCGTCGTTCGTTGAGTTTTTCGTCGGAAAATATTTTTTCCCCGACAAACGATTTACACCAATGTGTACGCGTGTATAGTAATAATATAGTTTTACGGGTGAACACAAAACGTCCCGCGATACAATATATTATTATAGTGTATGTGTACACGTGTATTGTAATAGTGCGTACGAGTAGGTACATCGGCGGGCGCGTACGCACTTAAAACCCGAAACATTTTCCGGACCGGTGGTCTTCAGGGCGGTTTGGAGCGTTTCCAGCGTATCGCGGGCAGGTCTCGGTGCGGACACAATAATGCGTCGAGCGGCGTGCGGGCACGGTCCGCGGGTGTGCTGCAGGTCTGGCGAGCACGAGATAAAAACGCGGCCGCGGTGAGTGGCGGGAAAATGACGACCAGCGGATTTCGTATATACGTACATTATGAATACACGCGTTCCTCGGGTCGTTTGGCGCGCACGCACGCACAACATCATCACGCGGGTGTACAGTCGACTAGGTGGTTTCGTGATTGACAGTTTGGCGCGGCGGCGTGGGAGGGACAGGGAAAAAAAGGGGCAAAAAAAAAAAAAAAAAAATAGAAAAAATCCCGTACGATCGAAAATGATTTACGACTTTGATAGTGACTCGACTTCTCCGCCGTGGACGTGTATACTGGGTTGCGGAATGAAACTACATATAATATCATATTATATACCTACGATATATGCGCATATTATATTTCTTCGAGTTGACATTTTTCCTTTTCCATTTTAACCCGTGCGTACCGCGTGTATACGTTATGTACCCAAGGAACATAATATGTACAGGGTGATTTTTTTTAGGATGCTCACCCCTCTTTTTGGTCGTATAAATGCTAAAATTTGAATTTTTTTTTTCTTTCTAGAATCCCAGGTATGTCATGTGGTGATACAAACTCTGTTTTTTTAAATGAAAATCTTGAAATAATATTCAATTAATTTTTTTGGAATTTTTGGTGTAACGTAGTCAAATTTTCAACCAATATTTAAATTTAACATTATGCGTGAAGGTGTTAAATCAATTAGGTACCCGATGATTAGCTTTACATATGTAGCATTGATAAGAAAATATTTAATATGATTATAATATAACTTCATAATCAATGCCGAATGATAATTTAACTATTATTAATACTTAACTTATACGGCTGCAGATAGCATATATCTGTTGCGTTATAAGATTCGATGTATACGTATAACCGTATAGGTATGGTATTATAACATGAATATGTTAATTCTTATCATCACACAATTACTAATTGTGTCTATATTCAATTCGCAATCTCAAATCAATAAAAAATGGTAGTGACATAAATTACATTACAATAATATTACGTACTACCTATAGGAAGATTTCCTTTATACTTAAATTCAAGTAACTCAAAAACTACTCGTTCGAAATTTGATTTTGGTACATCAAAATTCACAGAATTCCAATTGTATACCGCTGTGAAAAAAGTGTAATCCCATTTGAAGAACAAAAGTTTGTATCGTCACAGACCAAGCGGATATAGAAAAAAATAGCGAATAACATAGTTTTTGTGGTCATTTGAAGATTGAAAAAAAAAATTCAAATTTTGGCATTTTTATGACCAAAAATAGGGTTGAGCATCCTAAACAAATTACCCTGTATATATATACATATACCGTTTTTGTAAGACCGAGAGCCACCAGAAATTCACGCGTATATTATGCATGCATTATTTGCGTGTATTCAGTGACAGATTTGAACGGCGGCGGTGTGACCGAACACATTTGATTCGAAAAATGTGCGTGGATTTTTTTTCCTTTTTTTTTTCCTTTTTTTTTTCACGGCCAAATCGATCCTGCAGCCGATCCTTCCCCTCTGGCGGTGTACAGCTAAGAGGTCATATTTGCATTGAGCGACTGCAGCGTTCTAGACCAATTTTCGACCTGCTACGGGGGCATACTGCAACGTCACTACCTGCACGGACTATAAATACGGTGTAGACAAACATTCAAATGAATCGATATACACGAGTGAAATATAATATTATTATATTATATAATACGATCACAAAATGATATATTGGTGTGTATGGTGGTACGCAAAATAAACAGCTACGAATGAAACATTGATATAATATTATGTACAAGTACAACATGTACACTCGGGTAATTGCTAGTTAAGTAATGAAGTTTAGGGAATTATAAACTTGATAGGACGATATCACAATGTTAAATATGTAGCAATTTGCGATGTAATATAATCTACGTAGGTACTGATGTAAAAACCGTTTTTATTAATTAGAATTATTTCGCTTCTGTTTTAATTTATAACTTGGATAAAACTGCATACAAGCAAAAGTTGGTGTGAATACTATTACATCTTCTACGTCGTAGAATCTACGATGATGAATTCGACTCAGTGCGTGTACGCATTTGGACAGCTTAAACCGAGGAAAAACGTGTATTTTGTTTAGTTTTGATTATTTCGTAACCAACAGAGAAAAACGCGTTACCGACCCGTGTACGGCCGTGTTATCATATTACACTGCCGCAGTTTCAACTTTATGTGCCCAATACCTAGAGATTCACAGAGCGATCCGATTGCAGCTGATCAAGACGTGTCTATAATTTGGACGAACAAGCCGTGTCGGCCTTTGAAAAAATATTTTTCACCCGGCCCATAATTTATTATAATTTATTTTATTTTTCTTTACATAATATATAAAGAAATATATCAACTCCTTTAAGCTAGGCTTGTGACGGAGTAGAGAGTTGACGTAAGTATAATATAAATTTAAAATATATTAGTAAATTACAAGAAACACCTTACTACTAGATATAAACAGAATATCTAAAGCAATACAGGAATTAAATTTATAAAGAATGAAAATACAATATAAGTAGGCATAGATTAATATAATATATAAAAATAGACGAAGAATAGACTGAGTCTAGTTCCAAATCTACCCCGGAGATTAGAAATGTAATTATATTAATTAAACACTAGATAATATTTGTGCTAAAAATAAAATGCATAGCATGCATAATTGTTCCGCCTATTATTTCTGTGACCGCGTTTGACCAGCATGGTTAAATGCGCGTATTACATCTAGGTAAGTGATGAATATGGAAATGCACTAATGTGTAATCGCGGTAATATTTTCCTTCTACCATCCGACAATTTTAGCAGCCCTTTGAGTGTTTCTCGAATGCGTATCTGGACGCCTGCAGATGTCTCATTATACAGTACGAAGCTTGCAACCGTCTGCAAGCGACGCAGCTGTTGTGCCATGCGTTTTCTGATGAACAAATAAATTAATTCGCAAAGGTTATATGCTGTGCAGTAACCGCCCAACAGATAACCATGAACGTGATATATAAATGTTACGGTTCATATTAATATTATCTGTGCGGGCTGCTATTTTCTTCCACGTTTTTCGTCATACGCCCACGATATTATTAAACATTTTTTTTTTTTTTTCAAAATAGTGGAATATTTAATAAAATTATGTAAATAACCTAGAATATGTAAAAACATTTAGTATATCAGCCATAGCTTAAAACACTCAGATAGTCCTGAAACATATTAATTGTACAGAAGAGTCATTCAATAATTACAGTACTTTTGCTCATGACAAATATGTATAAATACATAGAAATCCGCACGCTAATTATAATATATACCTATAAATATATAATATTAATTTATTGTAATTGATTTTATTTTATTGTTACATTGTATTGTTCGCGCAGCCGAGATTTCTATTCGACTCGCGGTGGTCAATAAACATATGCGCACGCGAAGTATATCCTTGAGAATTCAACCTCACTTATACACCGTACGTGACCGATTTCACATTTCTATACGATCGAGTGATTATTTACTATATCATGTTTCTTCTGTATAATATGTTGTTGTAAAACGGTATACTGTCTAAATTGTAGTTCTGAACTAATTACTTTGTATACTATAAACACATAAGCGATTTCTATACAGCTTTAACTTAATATAAATGTGTGTGTGTGTGTGTGTGTGTGTGTGTGTGTGTGTGTGTGTGTGTGTGTGGGTGTGCGTTACATTTATCGTTTCGGGCGCGTGAAAAGTAGTGTGCGTTATAAATATTATTATTATTTTCTCTGCGCGACCATATCATTCCGCATTTGCACGCGCAAACGTGTCGCATTGGTTCATACGATTTGTCGAAGAAATCGTCGATAGCATAAATAATCCAGTGTTGCTTTACCACGAGGTGATATCGCAGTGACCGGGCAAAAAACGAATGGTCCAAGTGAAATTGTTGTAGACGAAATAGATTCGAATAATGTAGTGGTACAATTTAATAGTGTTAATTAATACAGTTTAATAAAGTGGTATAACATTAGTCGGTCATAGAATTGGAATTAAGCTATCGTTCTGCGATTGAATTACATCGGTCGTTTTGTTTGTTGAACCCAACAAACATACATTAATATTACTCATGTGACTATGACCAGATCATAAATACATTTTTATACATTTGCTATACGGGTTGTCTGCATAAAATATATACGCGCATATTTTGCTGTTAAAGTTTTAGCAGTTTAAATGGTTTTTCAAATTTTCTAAAATATACCCAATACCCATGCAAAGCATATGCGTTCAATGGCGATCAAATGGTTTTTTAACGTAGGAGACGGAGGGGGATTTTCCAATACGTACTTACTTCTTTTTATTTATTCTTTTATGAAAAATATCGTATAACTAGTGTAGGTACCTATATGTATTTCGACGATTCAATATTGCAGTTGCACACGTCTTATACGCACACAATAATACATCAATGTCGATACAACGATTGGTATTTTATCTATGTTTTCCCGTCGACATAATAGTACAATAGTGCACAAATTAATGTACAACAGTCCCGGAAACTTTTAAAACGTTCCGGATGTTTTTTTGAAGCAGCTGCATGCTGCAGCGACAGCGTATCATCGATATGCCATGCAGTATGGCCCGCGGTGTATACATAATATTGTGATATTAGGTATTCATATTGTCATTCCAAGAGCTTCTAGCGTACAGCTTTTAGCCGCGGTTAAATGACGTAAAGCAATACTATAATATTCGATTTCTGTTAACCGTCAAGTCGAAGGACTTTCAGCGCGTACCCGACAAAAATAACGAACATGATGTAAATATTCGCGTGGCACAAGACGTTGAAAATCCCGCGTAGGTACCATATCTCGGCGTGTATATGTTTAATAACATTATTTTTAGCATTGTTATGTAATTATTATTACTTGTATAACAGGATTCATATCTGTAAACAAAAATAACAAATATACGTAAATATACACTCAGTGGTTTAAGAGGAAAACATTTTGAGAAGAGACTATAACCGTCAACAATTGGGATAAGCTTTCCTTTACCAAAGTCTAAATCCAACCAAACTTTTGAAAGTAGCCCATGAGTTATTGATCACCATCATTTTTCTTTTACATGCATTTGTTCTTGAAAAAGTTGACCATAGACTAATAGAGTTTTGGTCTTTTTTTATTTTATTAATTTTTTCTCCTCCAACGTACGTGGTGTCTTTTCCCAATTCAGACGACAGTACAGATGGTTTTCAATTTCAAGGAGTTTCGCCGGAACTTTATTCGTGACATGTACGTGTACACATTTATGTAAACATTTTACAATGTCAGCAAGCATATATTTCGCATAATATGCGAAAACCGTATGAGTGGTGCTGCACTACTCTGCGTGTACTTATACTTTTCCATAAAAACATTGTTAATCGTAATTCAGTTTAGAGGTCGTTGTTTCGCTTAACATGATGTGTGCGTTTGACATACCAATGTAAAAAACACGTTTTCACATAATACTATGCAGATGAACCGAGCGAGTGATTTCCTCGGTCTACACGAATGAGTATAAATGAATGAGTAATATATCGCGCGTTGTAACTGCCAGAGGACACTTGTCATGCGCTAAGGTTTTTATAGGATTTTCGTAAAACCTAGTCGCAGCCTCACAGGTAAATACTGCTCGTACAATACGTAGCGCTTTATAACAGTTATACAATATAATAAAATTATAATTTATACGGATCTATAACAGATGCAGATATAGATACGGTTAGTTGTTCAACATTTGGGATTTTGTTTATTTTTTGAAAGTGAAATTTAAACAGTGGCAGATTAAACACTAAGTTCATCAGGCTAGAGCCTAGGGCAGCAAATTATAGAAGGCTCAAATTGTTTACGTTACAAACATCAAAATCAGGTCCTTTGTATACGCATAATAATAGCATTTTTAATTTTTTTCACATACATTTTTTTTGCACTAAAAATGTTTAAAACAATTAATATTTACATGTTGTTTAAATGGTTAATATTTTTTTATATAAAATGCGCATATAACGTGTACTATTAAACTACATTGTTACTTGTCCATAAAATCACAATTCCCATCTTATTTCTAAGAAATTCCTAAGAAACGCTGATCGTACCTCAGAACCCCGAGAAGGTTAATCCGCCTCTGATTATCAGTCGATGTATTTAACGATTCACTCGGGATCGTAATATGTCAAGATAATAAGTACTGCTGTGAATAAATCAAAATCTCTTGGTGGAGTCATCGAAATTATGTCATCGTGTATTGTATATTATTTGAAATAAACGCAGAAAAGCGTATGAGAAAAAAAAAATAAGAAAAATCATTAACGGTGTTCCGGTAACGCGAAACTATAGGAGTGTAGACTAAACAATTCTTATGAAAAGGTGTTGTGAAATGCTAACACTTGTAATATACCTTCTCATAATCGTGGCTTTTTACGATTTTCAGTTTTCTTTCTTTTTTTTCAGGGGTTTTCTGTTTACACGAGTTATTGTTAGGTTCGCATCTTCTTTAAATCATATAGGTACAATTCTATTGCAAACAATTATTACTCAAGCGAATTTATTGCGAAATTACGTCTAACAATGTGGCAATCTTGCATATATAGGTTAGGGTGCATGTATACAAGCGTGCGTGGGCTGCTTCTAATATACGTCATCTACAGATTCCAAAGAAAACTATAATCACGTGCCGTACGTACAGCGTGGCACGAAGCTAAGTAAGAAATAAAACATATACATTTTATAGAATAAATAAATACATAATAATTATACATATAATACAAGTTTTAAGTATAACCTAAGTATATTTATAAACTCTTAAATCAGTGATTTGTGTATAGTGATGTATCACAGTGATGGGGAAAAAGTAGTTAAAATTAATAAAAATCATATATTATGTATAAGCAGGTATCATGTTATATTGAACACGAAAAACGAAAACATAAAAATTGTAATACAACTGGTAACTTTTTTATACCAATGATAATATACCAATCTTACTTACATTAAAATAATCAATAAAAGTTTACAATTGAGCTAATAATAAAATTTGTCGGGATCACCAAAAATGGACGTCTGCTGGAAACAATATTATTAGGTATGTATTTACAAAATCCGAAAATATTTTAATATTATAAAATATAATTTATAAGCTTATATACATATATAAATCTTCGGCGGAATACCGGAATCGATATACACAAATACTCGGTGGAATCGATAGCCAGCGGAATCGATATCAAAATGGTGGAATCGATAAACTCCCATCTTAAAACACGTCGAGTTATATAATGAATTACTATGTACACAAGTGAAATCGATCTGTACAGTTGTATATTAGACGATCTAGACAGAATAATAATAATATATGTAATTATATAGCATACGTGCAATAGTCCGTGCGAACCTAGAAAAAACAAAACAAGACAATAAAATAAACTACCCGTCTCTCATCCCCGAACTTGTTTCTCATTTTTTCCTTTTTTTTTTTTTTCAGGAAACCTGTCCTCCGACCATTACAACGCCTCATTAATAATTTAATCGATAGTGTAATAAAATGTAATGGGCACCCGGGAGACCGGTTATCAATATTTGTACGACATCCGTGGTCTGAGGAGGAAAAAACACTCATAGTGCTAAACCATTGTATTGCGTACACCGTGCATTGTGCACGTGCGTTTACCTTCAGTACGGATATATTATGCGCGTGCATTGCGATTTGTCGCGTTCGCAAACGGTCGATATTTCTTCTCAATCAGTTTTTATTATATTTTACCGTATGTTACCACGCAGTGACCTCAAGTCATATCATATTGTCTTGTGCAACTTGCATATCTCGTGTTGTATATTTCACGGCT
Organism: Chaitophorus viminalis; assembly: GCA_025469195.1. Lineage (NCBI taxonomy): Eukaryota > Metazoa > Arthropoda > Insecta > Hemiptera > Aphididae > Chaitophorus > Chaitophorus viminalis. The sequence goes on from JAIPRK010000199.1 coordinate 116,899, forward strand.
GTAGATGGTTAGCGTATCTAAAGTACCGATAAAGTGACAACAGAAAGTTCTTACGAAATGTACGAAAAAGTTACACGTTTTTGGCGCCATCTAGGTGGTTTAAATGCTGTATTTTCATTTAATTTCAGAAATTTAACAATGCGGTTCACGCGGTAAAATTCAAGATGTTCTACACGCGTGACATCAGCGAGGAACGGTATACTATAATAGTACTTGACTTTTTTGTATCGGAGATAAGAACTCCCGTACGCCACCATCGATCATAGTGTGATACAGGCCGATTTGCAACCGCCGTTATAATATATTGTTCGTGTATTCAGTGGCGCACAGAGTATTTTTAAAACATGTCGCAAATTCAATTCTACCTACCCACCCACCCACCTAAAAATTTAATATAGTTCATGGAAATCGGACTGTTTCTTTATTCTTAGTTATGTTTAGTATAAAACAATTTTTTTTTTTGACAATATTCAACCTCCCACCATGATAAATAGAATGTGCACTACTGTGTATATTATTAGGAAGCAACTATTGCGAACAGCAAAATGTAAGATATCATACACGCACGGCGGTATTATATTACGCCAATAACAAAGGAAAGAATAATAATCACTGCAAGGAAACACTAAGTTACTATAACAGTTACACGGATTTGGTACATCAAAACGTTTTGAACCAATGTTGGAAAAAATAGTAGGGTACGCAGAGCCTCAACATGAATCAACCGGTCGAAATTCCCCCAATCCTGTATACCAAGTCAAAACCGTCTTATGTATCCGTTGTTTCCAAGCCCGATGACATCGATTATATATTCCTATCAATAACCAAAGACCCGTGGATAATATAAATTAGTGGATAGGACATTGATCCTATGTGTGACGATGTCCCCGGAATGGCGGCCAACCGAGGCGAATGATCAATTCGTGTTTTGATAAGAATTATGTCGAAAAATGGTGCCAGGTAAATCCTATCGATATTATACATGTATAATATTATACGTTTGTATTTCAATAATATATTGTACTCCCGCACACATTAATCACACACGTGCATACTAAAAAGCCTTATGTTTACATGGTTCGTTGTAAAACCAATTTTATATTATTTACCCCCACAATAACCTTTGCGTTATTCCAATCGATACGTGATATTTTTTTTGTTACTAACATCGCAATAATAAAATAATCGTGCGCAATAATACGTGTTATTTGTTCACCAATGATAAGTGTATTAAGCCTGATGTAAGACACAAACTGCAGATATTTTAATATGTCATTGCTAATCGGATTGAAACACTTCGGATTATAATATTTACCATAACATAGCTGCGCAGTTTCTCATAATGGTTTATGGCATACATCCTCATTCACTAATGAAATATACGTATACTGTGCTCTGGCGCAGTCGGTGTACGACACGAAATAAAACGCATTCTAACGTAAAAACGTCTGTTGGATGGGACCGATCGGTAAAAAATCGTGACAGGTATTTTATTTTCTATATCCATTAAATTATGTTTACACGCATGGCATAGCGGATTGCATAAATTACGTAACAAGAGTACAAGACTATGATTAAAAATTGATTCATTTAGTAAATGCAAAAAAAATTATTTTCACCACACCAAATATGATAAGGTCACATGGGTGAGAGAATAATCTAATTTCGATACTATTATTATTATTATTACTGTTATTGCAAGTTGCAAGACCATATAATAATGAATAGCGTTATTTCCATTATATTAAGTATATTATTATTCATATCGATTATTGATAATTTAGTTGAGGTGATTACAAAATGCTGATAGGAGAAAAAGAAATAGGATTTATGATTAAAAAGTTGGCAACGCGTTGTTGACATTTAACACATAATTATACGAGGAGCATTTGGTGTTCGTTTACAACAACGTAATACACAATACTTAACTAGTATTTTGTAAAAATGCATTTTAATATTATGATGTACATTTTAATATAAATTCAAGTGAAAACATGTAAGTATAAAATATCTAATTGTCGTGTAAAAGTTTTGAAGACAAATTGGTCCGTCTTTATGTATAGACCACATATTACCGTCGATGAATTTTAATTTTTGAGTGTTCTCATAACCATAAATGGCTTTCTGATATTGCGGTATATTTCACTTGTGTATGCGTTATTTAGATGCAAGATTTATTCACGGGGCGGATGTTCACACTTGTTATTCACATAAATCTCTCCTTCTGGACACGTTTTAGCAGTTTCAGGAATAGGTATTGGGTTTGGACCTTTCATGTCGTAATCATCCACCAAACGGCACTTACCAAGAAAAAATTTAGACGCTGGTTCTGGACACTGTAAAAATCCAAAATTGAATAAATAAATTAGACGGAATATGAAAAACTTTCACCCTTGATCAAAATAAGACATCCGGGAAGGGATGTGACGAGCATGATAAATATTATAAAAATCATATAAACAATGAGAGGTCAAAATGAAGTGAAACACACACATACACATACAAGATTTAATGTGCAGATATCTACTGGACAGTGGACACACTACAACATTCGTACAGAAATATTGTATTTAAATATTATGATATTCGATTCCCGGGTGCGCATGCACTAAAACGTGAAATGCACACACGTAGACTGAGCCTATATATTCGTTTTAAACAGTAAACAAAGTTGTGACCGGCACTCTGAGCGTATCCTCTGATGCCATTTATATTATTACAACGGAAAGCCCTCCGGCAGTCGGTGCACGTGCAGTGTCGACTTGCAGTGGCTCATGGATTGTATGGTTATAAGTATATGAGTGTATAGCGAAGAGAGATGGTCCTTTGTCCAAAAGAGAATTTCTTTGAAGGTTTTCCGAACGAAAATGGCAATATTTTACCGTGCAAGAGTAACCTTATAGTTGGTTAAACCCTAATGATTTGAATTGCGGTTTTATAACACTGTTGAATGATGAATACTGTTACAGCATCTATATAAATATTAACTACATAAGTATAGGATACTTTTCGAATGTTACGATAGTGCGTATATACTATATTAAATATAATATACTATACCTTCGGTAGAAATTGTGGTGGAATTCTTGGTTTAGATGCGTCCACGTATATGGCTGTCATAATCAGAGCTACAAGGACGATGACCGCCGACATACAAATCGAATGGCGCACAATAGTCAAATTACCAAACAGTTAGCTAAGTCGAATTCCGGATGATAGAGCGATTTGCCGTGCGTCCCGTTTGAGTGTTGACCTACAAAGAGTAATCGCGATACTGTGTAGCAAATAAAATTGCACCCCTATTATAACTACGTTACTGTGAAGCGCACTATACGAGTGCGTATCGACGAACGTTTATATAGGTACCCCTGTAACGCGATTGGCAGTAAACTAAATTTATTTCATCAACATTGTTAATAAATTGTAATAATACTAGTATTTATAATTGATGCTATTATATTATTTTTGTACCGATAATCATTAAACTAATGCTGTAAGCCTTGTGGTATAATAGTAATTATAATTTGCTTTATCACTGAAACGCTGATGCATAAGGTAGATTGAACGAGACACTTAATAACATATTTTTTCAATATTCAGACGGTTATTCCATTCTTATCTATACAATTGAGATAACTAAAGGTTAACTAAGATAAGGTTGGGTATACCTAACTAGAGGTAATAATAAAAAAACCGAGTTTACATATTCGGTGTTTACTATATTCAATATTGACTAATACTATATGACGAAAACATGTTATTTTATTTTTCTATTACTCCGAGACACCAACTTTTACCATATTGACACCTCTTTGGACTTCTGATTTTCTAATATCCTTTCCCTCTGTAATATCTTGAACACTACAACAACCGGCGACTCACCACCAAAAGCTTCCGCGATGTTTCCCGATTTTTCACACGCATGTACATTATAATGATTTAAATATTATTTTCTTAATGCATAATATATATTATATATGAGTTAATATGTTTACATAAATATTCAAACTAGAACCGATATCATAATGAAATCGGATTTTTAAAGTGAAATCATATAAATTGATTCATACAGCGAAGACGCGTTATAAAAAAACCAATATGATTACTAGCTGTTTTAATGGATGATACACACATGCTGATGAGCTTAGTTCAACACTTTAACCCCATGTACTATGAGGTCGATGACTAATCGTGTTATTGCCCATAATTTCATTGTTTTTCAAGACGGGGATTTCCATCGGTTTTCAATGATAATTAGCAAATTCGTACTACATGTGAAAGAATTGGAATTTGATGGCGATTTATTTATGTACGATTGTGAATTATGATTACTATTATCGTAAATTATTATATTCTACAACTATGTTTATTAATAATACAATAGTTAGTCAATAAATTACTTAAAATACAGTAAAAAATGCCAATCAAAACAACTAATAAAAATTTCAAATTTTTACGGCTTATACTTTGTGAAAAGTAACAAATATTTAAAATCGTTTGAGAATAAATCGTTATTTTATACATTTTTGTAAAAATTTAAATTTCAAACATTCATAACATTTTTTTTTATGAAAGTCGATTAGAATTTTTTTTTATAGTTATTTGAGGAAAAACTTATAGATAACCTAGTGTTAAATTTTAAAACTTTTATTATAAATACCAAAAACTTTATGAATTTTCAATAACAACATAACTTGCAAATTATCGCGACTTTGACATATTTTATATAAATTTGAACTTTAGGGGTTTTATAACAATTTGTTTTTTTTTTAATATTAATTTTTTTTATTTGTACAACTTATAATAAACCTTGATAAAATTTTCAAGAGTTTTTGGGCAACCCAAAATCTTTTTATCGATTATTTAAAAAAAAATATTTAGAAAAATTAAAAATTTCAACTGTCTATAAACAGGTCAAAAAAAGTCAAAATACTTAATTAACTACGTATAGAAAACGCTAATAAAAACATTTGGTCAACATTTTAAGTTTCTGTGATTTTTCGTTTTTGAGTTGAGCATTTAAAAAAAATGTATTTTATCAAAAAAGTACTTTGTATGAAAATTCCCGTTTTTCCGTAATTATTTTATGGTTTTTCCCGATGCTTTTGAAAAGTATTGAAAATGTTTAATTTTATGGTTTAACTTTTGTTTAACTACATTAACTTCCCTTTCAGAAATGTGGCCATATAAGGAAATTGAAGCATTTTGACTGCTCCAAAACGTGACGACAGAGACTTACAAAAAAAAAAACACACGTCATTGTAAAATCATTACATTCATCACTCTGTTCAGAATTTAAAATTTATTTTGTTAAAAAGTGGGTTTACGTAAAAATGCTTATTTTCCTTTATTTTTTTTATGGTTTTTTCCTGACGCTTTTGAATACTATAGAAAAATGTTAACTTTAGACTTCTCAAAGTACCAACTAGATTCACTTTCATTTCAGAAAATGGAAATCAGATTCAGAACAAGGAAATCGAAATCATTAATAACCTAATGGATGATTATTAATAAAATGCTATATAAAATGTTTAAGTTTATGATAGTACGTACTTACCGACACCTCTAAAAGTAAAAATAAATTCTCTAAGATGGCTTAACGTTGTACGATAATACTAATTTAATTTACCGAAAAATGCTGTGACAGTTAAGTCAATTGTATGTTTAAATATTTTTGTTTTCGGTATACCTTGTGAAGCATTTCAAGCCGAACATTTTAAGCTACGACTATTCGTAATAAAATATAACACTTGAATTATTTCATGAGTTTAATACGAATAATATGTATACTTACGTACATATGATAAAGCGTCGATATTAATCACTTGTTCAATCGATTTCGACTTTAAAGTGCCAGAGAACGGTTTGCACACTAATTATATGCATATATGCGTTAAGTTTAATTAACAAAGATGTTTTGGGATTGTTCAGTGTTTAAGCCGAGCAAATATAACTACACAATTTTCATAAAATTATTATTTCAAATCGTTTAAGTTTGATATCGGATTTGTATATGGGGGATATCGAAACGTACTATCGGGAGATTGAATCTGTCACGTGTGTTACAACTTTACAAGGATGTTTACAACCGTGGTTTTCGTATTACTACGCCCGGTCGTAATTACATTGGAGATCGCACCGAAGTGGATAATTCACGTTTATTATTGTTATACTCGTATTGACGCATTTTTAACATTACGGATTTCGCCGATAATGTATAGCACAATAGTAAATCCTAGTCTTCGAGCGTTCGATTCATGACGAATATTATTGAAAAAAAAATAAAAAAATATTCAATACGTTCTCACATAATATAATAATATATATTAGATATTATTTATTGTTTTCAAGACAATATACACTTTCGCATCGTCATCTCTTCTCACACGCACCTACGGGCTACATAAATACAATGCGTGAAAGCTTATAAACGCGTACCTGTGTGGCTATGCATTTGATTTCCCGCAGTCGAATGTCGCAATATTTTCTTCTTTTTTTTTTTTTCTATCAATTATATTATATTTATTATTATTTCCGTTGTACAACACTGTACCGTAAAATAATATGACGGTTACGTAAATGCGTTTTACACTATAATATTATAATCTATTTTATCGACATCCCGGGCGAGTGGAAACGCGTGACACGTCCCGTGTTTTTACTATTATTACACTGCAGCCCGGGCACGCGTTTCTGTGTAACGCGCAAACGATTTTCCCGGACGAACGGTTTTTTTTTTCTTCTCTCTTCTTAGGGTTCGGGAAAAAATAACCGTAGGGTCAACAGAAAAAGGCCTTTTGACGCAGCACACCAACTCTGCTCATTCGATTATCTATAAATGGGCAAAACGTCTGTGTGTATACAACACGTAAACAAAATACAAGTCACTGTACGCTATTTACTGCGTCGAGTGTATAATATTTTTTAAGAAGAGGAATAATAACACACCGGAGGACAGGTCGCGCGGGCGGTGGTTGCTGTTGTTTTTTTTCTTTTCTTCGAAAGTGCATTACGCCGAGTTTCCGTGCAACAACCACACCCCACACGAGATTCTGTTGCAGGTATAGATTGTATGTTATTAAATCGATTACACTGTTTTAGAGCAATCCAATGTATACGATGTTTCGTCGCGTTCGCGATGTATTGTTCTTGAATCGACATTAATCGGTTGTTCGATTTTCCAATATGTTTCTTCTGTCGTTCAATTTCCGTCGACTAAACTACGCTCTTACAACATCTACATAAACTCTATAATATATAATTGCAGATGTTACGCCTCGAGAAGTGGCTGCAAAGTATCGTGCAAGTTTACGGCACTCACCACGGACCTCTGTCCACTGCAGCTTAAACTATATGTTATATATATATATATATATATATTTTTTTTTTTTTTTCCTATCAGTAATTGGTGCTTGTATGTTATAGTTTTAACTGTTTTTAGAATAATTTAAAGTTGCACATTAATTAATTAAAATTAACGTTGCAAGATTAACTTCTAACCATCTACACATAATTAAAAATTTAATTTTTACGTTCCCTACCTATACGAGAGAAAACACGTCACAAACAAAAAGTACTTTATCACTAATCAGATGGTCAAAAAATTAAAATACTTTGCCCCCTCCACCCTTGATAAATTCCTGCAGATGAATCTCCTCTAGATATACTGATTTAAACCAAATTTAACAACTAAGTAGGTACATAGCTACTATAGGTACATATAACTGAATATATCGAACCGTTTTCTTTGCAGTTTTCCAATCCAATCGAATTTCGTTACACCGTACTTCAAGGTAAGTGTTATGAATCATCACATCATATTTCCAAAAAATTTTTTAAAAATTAAAATTTCCCAAGATCATTACAACAGCATTTTACTCGCCGTTTTGAAAATAATTCGCAGATTTGACTATTATTTTCATAAATTTATATTCATTAAATATACACACAGTAAGCATGAAGACCGTGTATTTTTTACCTTCGTTCAGAATATTGTTTTTCGAACGCGATGTTATATTATCATTTATTATATTTCGATGCTTTCAAATAGTTAGGTATAGTGTATACAAGTACGGAGTAATAAACGTAAACAACTATTATATGACGAAAACAACAAAGGACTTGTACGCTCGACGACATTGTCTTTTCGGCTTTTCAACAATAGTAATGATAAATAAAATAATACACGTGATAAATATGATGTCCAGCGTTTTTGTTTGGAAACTATAGTAGTCTTAATATGTTCGGTAATCGTACATAATATTGCTATACACATACGGAATCGGTAATTATTCAATATCATACTGCAGGTCCGATTATTATTTTATATACTGTTCTTATTATTAAAAGATTTATTCGTTTCTTCGGTTTTATTAGAAAACTGAATAGAAAACCCTATACGATCATGTATGCCCTATTTTACCTGTTATTATGTGGAAAACAATAAGTATAATAATGATGACAAGACCGCAGTAAATTGTGACAATAATGGAGGTTTGATTTTAATGATTTACGATTCAAAATGGAATTTCAACAATACGCATTATGGTTATGTGCGTGTATGTAGTACTGTACTACTGTTGTACACATAAATCGGATTAAGTGTGGATTGTGAATGGATAGGAAAAGATGCGAAGGATCGCAGTGGTGGAGTCAGCAAAAGTCCTGTTCTTAATGGGCTGTAGAAGCTATAGAAAATGAAAATACTAAAAAGAAAACTTCCTACGCATCATTAATCATTTGTAAATTTTTAAAAAAAACCCTCGACGACCTTCGATGCGCCTTTTATTGTACTGTTATACGAGTGGCCTGAACAATAAAACTATTCGTTCAAAACTTTGACACCGCATTAATGTTGAATATTAACTTAACACTTGTCTTATAGGTGAAACTCGTAAGTATCGAACGGGATATACGTTTATATCTGATTATAACTCGTGTTGTATCGTTGCCGGAAATCGAAAAAATATAACTTTACTTGTGTGGATATAGAACGCTATCAGAACCGTGCGGTATAACGATTGAAACGGAACAAATTTCACAAGTTCCTAATAGTACGTAAAATGTTATTTTGATTTTTTAAGATTTAAAATTTGTAACATACGTGCAATAAGAAATTATATGAGAAAAAAAAATACTTACATAAATATTATGAGGATGGAGACTGTCTAGGGTCCCTAGACTAGGGACAGAAATTCTTCAAGATTTTATGATAAATATTTAATTCCAATACACAACAAAATATGTACCTGCACGTTCTAAAAAAATTAATAATTATAATAATAATAATAATTTTGATAAACGTGCGCATATATATATATGTGTATTATTTGAAAACAAAATAAATCCATAGAAGTTAATGTACGTATAAGTATTGGTTATAAGTTTATAACTTATAATGTTCGGTTGATTAACCTGTATTGCCTTTGTAATAGTACTTGTAAACATAAAGAATAAAACTTGGGAAATACCAAGCAACATAATTGGTTATACCTTACGAAGTTGCTATCTACTTTATCCGTATACGTATATATATATACGTAAATCTATTAACGGGTAATTGTTAATCAATAATATTTGACCCCCTTTTAATGTAGCCATAATATTATGTGCTTATACATTATGGTAGAACACATGAAAAAACATCGCTAATACCCAACTGCAACTGTTCACTACTTCTGGTGGACGGTGGACATGAATATAGTTAATGAACATATAATATGTAAACAGTTTTTGGACGGTTATATTGAAATTTAAAACAATATACTGCGATTCCAATGTTTAAAGGTTAAGGAAAACTCTATGCTTTTAAGATATTTTCTGTAAATCTATCAACTGACATTGACCATATTCATTTTTCGAGGTACGCAAATAATGTGTTCTCTGTAAAAAAGTTAAGTGTACAAAATGTATTGGTCATTTTTTGGTAGGTTTTTAAAAATTTTATTGAAAACTTTAACATTTTTCAAAAATTACTTCTGCGACTACTATAAATAGTGCTTATCCATGTACGTACATATATATATATATTTTTACCAATAATATTTCGTGTTTCATATGATAAATATAGTAAAAATAGGAAAAATGTGATACTTTTGAAATTACGATTTGGATTATGCTAAATAACAAGAACAAAGTACCATAAAAAAAATATTGATTTGATATCTCTACGTTAAGATTTCAAATGTACATATTGGCTTGCTTCATATTAAAATATTTTTGGAATAAAAAGTATCACGCACTCGTGTAATATAAATATCATGTAATATATGTAACGCACAAAAGTTGATTATCGATAGAAATCCTATCTGTGGTTTTTAATTTCCATTCGAGAACACAATATATCGTATGATTTTTTGAAAATAAATCTCAGTTAGTTTTTTAGAAGATCAAAAAAAAAAAAAAGAAAAATGCATGGGAAAATTCTAAAACTGTTCTGCAGTCGAAACGTGAAAGTAGTAATAGCAAATATTCAATCGATCGATAGAGCTGCAAGGGACTTCAAGGTCTCTTTTATAATCAGTAAAAAGGTGTATATACATAATATACTTACATCGCAAAACAGAATACAATATTCTTGCGGAAACTGAATGTTTGAAAAACATTTTTTTACTTCACTCAGAATCTAATACATTTATATATTATAGTAAAACCAAAACATTTCTAGTCCCTCGTAGAACCCATTATGAATATTAATTCATAACAATATTATGTTCACGTAAAACTGCAACGGTATAATTGGTTCCACGGTTTTGTATCAAAACAATGTACTATAATACTCCTGTACTGAGCTTAAATGAGGGCGTTTACTATCAATTAATATCAATGTACCTATACAATGCGTGTAGGTAAATTTTATTTGAGTATAAAACGATTGTACTAGCAGCATGAAAATATTATGTATACAAAGTGATTTGTTTAGGATAGGTACTCGCCTCCATTTTTGCCGTAAAAAATGTTAAAATTTGGATTTTGGAAAATCTTTACGTTAACATAAAAACTATGTTTTCTAATTTTTTTTTATGGAATCTCAAGTATGTCCTGTGACGATACAAATTTTTTTTTTAACCAGGAATCCCATATTTTTCACATACACACACACACACACACACACACACGTATGTATCGTAGGCGTGCGTTCGCACATTTAGTGCGATTTCTCACGGTCGAGTGGTACACTGTGTATTATCGTTTCGTGTATGTGATATATTATTACAATAACATAATATTATGCGATATGAAAATGAACTGGAAAAAATAATACGATCGTAAGACGCACGGACAGTATAATAAATATTTCACTTGTTACAATACTAGTGTGAATAAAATTTACCTAATGACATTTCAAAGAGCCGCTCGGTCACGAGTGCGATAGTTATCATTCGGTTTTTCTCGCGAGCATATTTCGCGTATTTACGGCATACGTGCGTGTACATACACATACACACACACACACACACACACACACCCTCAAGCTCTCGGCCGTGCGATGACCATACGTCATGTTTATAATATGCATATCTTCGCGCGGTGTACGCATTGCGCTCACGACGTATATATATATGTACCTCGTGCACGTAGATTAAATCGTCTCCGTCTCACGACTGCAATACGTATAGTATGCAGATGATATTATAATAATATAATACGATGTAATGATAATATACACCACGGCGTTTATGGACGGCGGCGGCAGTGCATAAATTTTAGTTTTCGGACGAAGAGTTTCGACGATGACGACAATGCCCTCGGATTTACGTACTCTATTATAATAATATAATAAAACCGTTGAAAAATTGTCTGTGTGTAAATTTAGCAAAATAAGATTTTGATACCCTTATAGATACAGGAAAAATTTATTTTCATAAAAAATATTGCCATAGTTTAAAAAAAATTGCGCAACATTGGTGAGCCAACTTCACAAACGTAAAGAAAATCATGTCCAACAAATACGAAGTATATTTTTTTTTATGATTAATGATATAATATTATATAATATATTTGATAAAAACATGAAACATTTTATGCGTTGAACTGCTTTTAAAAGTTTTTATAACACCTCCTATGTGCAGGTATTTTTAAAAAGAAGCCAAATTCTGTAAATTTACTTTTCTACCTCGAAAAACAAAACTAAAAAATACAGTGTTAGAATACCCATATTACTGCTACTGCTAATATAAATATTTGGTGAAAATTTCAAGTATTTGCGGTTATTCATTTTTGAGTTAGAGCATTTTAAAACAAAATTTTTTTTCAAAACGTGATTTTACGTATAAATTCCCGTTTTTTCCTTAATTTTTTTATGGTTTTTTCCAGACGCTTTTGAAAAGTATTAAAAAAGTTTAATTTTTAACTTACCCAAAGACTATCTACATTCTTTTTCCTTTCAGAACATAAGATTGAAGCATTTTTACTGTCCCAAAACGTGATGACAAACAGAAAAAAAAAAAAACCAGTAGACTCCATCACTCTGTTCAGAATATAAACAAGTTTAACACGTACTAATGAAAATTTGAGATTTGCACTTGAGAAATTTTTCCCCGTCAACATGGATGTGTCACCATGTCGGTTGTTTTATTGACTTGTGTTGTCGTGGGTAGAGCGAAGGCTCTATTATAATATTATTATTATGTTTTCAGGGTGAAACGGTCGAAGAAATACTTACGGAAAATTCTCTGACGTAATTATAACATTGAAATCATATGATTATGTATGTACCTGCTGACTGATAAGATATTTTTGTGATACGAGCGCATTAAACTCGCGCAGTGAAATGTGCATATTTCCTGGCTTAATAATGACGTTTTAATCATTAGTTACTTAAAAACAACACTTATAAATCAACTGAAATTATACTTTAAACGTGTTTTTTCGTTTTTTGTCTTCAACCGCATTGCATTATCCACACGGATATCACACGACGTGATTTGATTATTATATATTCGTCATCTAATATAGTTTCAAGTACATTTTCTCGTCGATTTATAAATATTTTTCTATAACGTCAATACCTACAATTTTAGGTTTTCCCATTCGAATTTCGAATATATTATCATACGTATACATTAATTATTTCCAACTTAAATTTAGTTTATTAGATCTATACTAGATATTATATCTAGTAGATACATTATTTGAGAAAAAAAATAATGAAAAACTTATTTATTTAAACTAGTCGACATTACAAATGTACGGTTTTATTAAGCACATGTACCCAAAAATTATTCAATAAAACACATTCTAGAATATAACTAGTAGGTACAGATGAATGCCAACAATATAACGACTGCAGGGTCGACTCAACCTCGACAGTTCTGCGTGAAAACCTTGATACTTCACTTGAATCAAATCCCGATCAGAATAATCAAACTCTCAACTTTTTAAGTTGAATTTAACAAAATATCATGTAAATAATATAATATTATAATCACCGCGTATTAAGGACAGCCTTCGTGTTTGTTCGACGTTGCGATGTAAATATATTTAAAGACCACATTTGTCTGTTGTACTTATACAGAATAGTACACATATTTTACTACAGATTGTAGATGTTCATATTTTAATAAGTTAATAGAAAAATTAAATAAAAAAATATTTACGATGTGATTTATCATGAATCTTATAATACGTACATATTTTGTATAGTAATATACAAAATATAATATTTGCTTGCCGAGTTTCCGAAAATAAACTTACTCGTAATATAACAATTTTTGATATCGTTTAACTTTGATGATTAAAAGTGTAAACGTATATTATATACGTATATTTTTCGCGTACTAAATCGAATCATAATTAGATTTAAAGTTGGAACTTTTAAAGACATTATAAATGTTTGCAGTGCTGTAAAGTATTTGAGTACAAGTACTTTTTTAAATATTGAATACTTTTTTAAATAACTTCAGCATTAAGAATTTTAGATGATATTTTAAATAATTGTTTTCGTATTATGGTATTGAATACTTTTGCTATGCACATCGAAATATTATTTTTACTATCCACTCCAATTTATTATAGTTTTGATCAGTATTTAGGTAACTATGACCAAAAATGTATGAAACAAACAAGGGGTTTTCTCTAAAAATAGATATTTATTTTCATATTATTATTTCTTTATAATATCAGTTGTACGAAAAAAAAATCTACTTTATATTAATATATTATATGTAAAAGGTAAAACAAATTTATTCGATTTGTTGAATTTGTGGGTTACTATTTTTTTTTATTTTTTATTTTTTATATATAGTAATTCATTATAAATCTATAAAAAAAAACCTAAAAGTATTTGAAAAGTGTTCTCAATACTATTTTTTAAAGTATTTGCGTGGTATTTGAATTACTTTATATTTTAAGGCTCAAATTTGAGTGGTATTTTAAATACTTGATAGTTTATGTATTTGAGTATAGTATCTTAAATACTTTTTAAAAGTATTCTTTGCAATACATGCATATTTGATATTATACAGTTGTGCATCATCATGTTGGTTTGTTTTGACGTTTAAATGTACATCGGTCGTCTTGACGGTTCTATTTATGCTTCCGACGACGACGTTCCGATCTCTTCGTCTATATACCTATACATTTTGCATTATTGTATATTTTTGCGCGAACGCATATACGCTTGGTACATCGGTACATCATACGCGCTATTATGCATTTATATGTACCTGGTCAACGGTTTTGGAGACGACATGTTTAACGCGCGTTCGACCGTTATGGACTATTATAATATTTATAAACGCACCAATTAAAATCTCCACAAACAGAAAAGAAATTGAGAAAAAAAAAAAAACACACGAAAAAATAATACATAATTTACGCGTTACACACACTCGCACAAACGTAGGGCGTTTTGTATAAACATTTGTAATAATAATATAATATATACACACTCGTTATGCCACGCTTTGTGTACTATATACTCATAAATAGCTGTATAATATGTATACCTAATCCGTATATCATTGTGTAAAATGTGTTCGTTATTTCGTGTATTAAAAATTCTAACCGAACAACCAACCGGATGGGGTTATCCTAATGAGTAAAATAATAATAATTCCAACGGATTACTTAAAAAAAAAAAAAACTGGTAGAAAAAAAATTAAAGAATGATAATGATAAATTTATAATATATATATATATATATATATGTTTATATATGCGAGTATAATACATGCGTCCTGTCAATTGCGAGGAATTGCAATCACAAATCCGTGACCGGAAACGCGCTCGGAAATATCATATGCGTACGCGCGCATTATTATTATACACACCGCTGTAGGTGCGGGGCGATAGGCAAGATTTTTCCAAAACGCGTTTTTTTTTTTTTTATCAAAAAAAAACACCTAATTTAAACGAAATCAATTTCACGGTACGATAAATAAATATAATATTATATATTATTATTATTATTAATATAATCCGCATCTTGTTTTTTCGTTACCGTACATAATATTTAGGTACCTAATAGCTATACGCACTGATAATAATATTATATACTATGTAAAATTATACGCCGGCGGTGGTAATAATTATTTCGTTTTTCACGCGCGATCCCGCGGGTCGTTTTATTTAATTTCCACGGATTTGTTTTTAGTTGTCTCCTTAATTTTTTATTTTTTTCGAGAAAACACACACGGAATATTTAACGCTTGTATATATTTTGCTATGCATTATCAATGCTTTGTTGCGCGGTCACTGCGTATCGGGGGGGGGGGGGCATTTCTCGAGCGGATGGGCAGATAGGAAGTGGCACGGCGTGTGTTATTATAGGTTATAGACTTATTCGAACTTAGTCGAACAGTAAACGAAACGAAAACCGCTAATACATGTTTGGTATACTTGATGCTATTATAATATAACCGTTCGCCACCGTACTTCTTGTGTTCACCGATTTATGGAACACTGAATTTCTGAATTATGTTGGGATAAAACGAATTATTTTTTTACTAGCTACAATACGCATTTATAGGTACACTTCAAAATTTTTATCATTTCGGTACGCGCGTGTTTAGTATAGAAAATATATTTTTTTTAAATAGAAATACTAATTTTGAAAACTGTATTTTCGGACAGGCCTAATTTTCAAGTTAATTTTGATGTATCAACTAAATATGAATCTAGATTAAAAATTGACCGAATATAAGAACGGATTCAATTTCAAAAAATAATACATATTATTCACGATTCATTAAAATGCATAAAACCATTTGTAATTATTTATTATTAGTTAGTGGTTATACTTTTGAATATATTTAATGTTTATATATTTTTTTCATACGTGTTATAGACAAAATTAACATAGTATGGGTATAAAAATATTTATTAAAAATCGAAATACAACACTTATTTTATAATTATACGGTTATTTAAATAAATATTGTTCAATTATATTTTGATCTATCTAATATATATGTATAATGTATATCTATTAAGCGTTATTCTTCTTTTAAATTTGTAATATCTCATTATTAAAATTTTTATAAACCTAAAAACCTTTTCTATATTAATATAAATCTATAAATAGAAAAATCTTTACTTTTCATAATTATTCAAGATTTTAAAAGTATATTTGCTCTATTTGGATAGTGCTTAAATAATGATGTCCGTTTAACTTTCATCTAATTTCACCTTTCAACTCTCTGTTGACTTCATGCTTTTTAGAATAAAAATTAAGTTAAGGAGCCAAATGGATTAGAGTAGATTAACAGGACTAGTGTTAATGCAGTTGCACAGAAACTTTCTGATCAATATGAATAAAACGTATTGACAGATTTGCAGAAAATAAACGAAAAATCGACTTTATTATGTAATTAACTGTACCTCTACCTACTTATTCATTATTCGTATTATATATTAATAATTATTGAGTTAAAATAATTTCACGCCCTTTACTTCCTTTAAAACTGTCCAGGGACGAAGACGCCCTTGCAAGCTTAATCCAACACGAATTCGTACAGACCGTAGAGGAATTCGAGCGTCAATTTAATAATTCAACAAAAAGAAAATAATTTTGACAACTGTATATATAATAAATAGTCTATATGGATGTACATAGCAATATTGTTTTCATTAGGATGCACAATAAAATAAAATTTTTAAAAACACAACAGCTGTTGTGTTGCTCTTCTTTCAATGTCCACTCGAGCCAAGATCGCGCAGATTGCACAGTAATCCACATGGTGTGTCACACGCATATACATAATAAATTGTATATTATTATAATATAATAGATATTCCGAGAGAATCTTTTCCTTTATTTCCGTAGAATTTGCATAATATATTGTTTTAATTGCAACTACCGAATATGAACTGGTTATGAAGTCCAAAACACTATCTAGTATTAACGGTATGAATCATGTTTAAACATGGCACGTATGGTTTGTAATGTTTGTATATTTATATAAAAAATCAATCGCAATAATAAATAAGACTAATATATTATATTATAAACATATCACAATAATATATTTTTATTTTCTAGCTCAAATCAACCATTAGTTTAGCTACCTAGAAATAATATTCTCGCTGTGTAGTTCGTTTGTTCGGTAGAAATATCGGCAAAAGCATTATTGACAAAAAAAAAAAAAAAAAATTCAAATTATATTTTGATCTCAAAATTACGTAATAATATTTACAATAACGAATCATGCCGTCATCCGTACAATAACCGTGATGAAGACGAAACGGACAACATAATGTAGTTGAAATAAAATAAAAATAAAAGCGTTTATCGTAAATATTTCGCTAATAATATATCTTAGTCGTGTCATGTAATAATTATTGTTCGGACAATAACTGCGAAAAATATACTCTTACGGTTTTTAATTATTTTGTGATAACGTATGTATTTTCGTAAAATATTATCGCAAAATTTTATTGTTGACCGTAACACGTAAAATGTTTAGTAGTTTTTTTTCTCAATCCCAATATCGATACTTAATCAATAATCGTACACGGGCTCCCGAACATATTATTATTTGTCGTATACTACTCTTTTGAGGGTAACTCTCTACATAACAAATACATAAACAAATCGCATAGAATAAAATATAATTATACAATATAATAAAAACAAATAAAAACAAACATAAAATTAGTGCGTCTTTCGGGTCGCAGTACACATACGTACCTCGACGTGGTTTGACTTATCAATTTAAATATAACATAATATATTATAATATATACCTATTCTAGACCAACATATTATCATCTCCGTTCAGAATCGTTATTCGTATACAATGATCATTACATTGAAATTTAACAAATGCATTGTAATGGCCTATCCTATGAACGAGGTGCACTCCACCCCCAACTGTACAGCAGAGCGAGGCTCATCCGGTTCTTTTAGATATTGTTATTGTCATATGATTTTTGTACATTTCGATTGAGAAATAAATCAAAAAACAAAATAAAAACCATGTAAAAATAGGATAAGAGTACAATATTAAATTGAAGAATAGTCAATGGTGTTGATGTTAACAATTTCGAGTATATATAATACTATTTCTACGATAAAAACTACTGTAAACACGTTTTATAAAACTTTGAACACATATTCGTCATTCATAGAATGCACTTTGATTTTCAGGGGACACAAAGCTTGTCAATGGGGTACAGCAGCATTTTAGCACCTGTTGAGAAGGCAATTTCCAATTTTCTATCGCAGTGGTTATAATTATTATATTCCGCGTGTAGGTACATAAACATTATAATAATACATGTACGGAAGGTGTATTATAATAATATGCACTATGATTGCATCGCGCGCGCACACCGCACCGGAGGCAATAATAACACACGCGCATTACAATAAGCCATATAGAAGGCGCGTTTTATTTTATTGGATTCTGAGAATTCCGGTAGCCCGGCGCGGAATAATAATATTATTACACGTTGCGCGTACCGCGGTATAATAACGCAATTAAACCGACGAAAAACGCGCGCGAATATAATAATATTATTATACACTGTACACATATAAACGTGCGACGGACGTCCGTGATGCGGTTTTGGCGTGTACGCACGTCATGATTATAATAATAATACGAAATTATATTTAATACGGTGCACACCCGGCGACCACGGCGGATATCTGTGATTAATGTACATCTTCGATTTTAAAAAATACACAATTATATAGGTGTAAAGAGGTACCGGCACAGCGCCACGGTTAAAACCGCGGAATATCGGTACGGTTAATGAGATTGTCGTAATCGGTTAGTTTTCATAATTTAACGTGTACGGTTTATCGGTATTAATTTATCGCAGGTCATACATATAATACGCAATATGTATATGATCTGTGCAATTATTATTTTTTTATTATTTTTATCACAAAATATTGTTTAAATTTGATTACTGCAGTTTTCAATCTTACGTTAAAATAAATCTCACCGATTTTGCAAAAACTGCAAAAGTTTTATCTATATAATACGTTAAAAATATTAACGTTTTAGTTATAGACAAAGATATATAAGCCAACTAATCCTAATGTGTTTGATAGTTAAGTCTGTACGCCATTTACTAATACATAACATACTACCGATATATATATATATATATATATATATATACTTATATACTTATATAAATATATTTCAGTAGCACATTTGGTGGAGGGGTCCTGGGTCTCAACCCCCCAGAAGACAAAAAGAGTTCAAAAGTCATAAATGATTTGCACTGTAGGTACAGAGAATATTAATTTATATACATATTTATTTTATTGACTAAGTTTTAGACCGTTCCTCCCCCCTCATAAACAATTTGAAAATATTCCACTGAATATATAGAGTGGCGGAGTAAAAACCACCACATTCGATATAAGCGTGTGAGCGGACATCGTAGAATATTTCCGAACGTCTTATTGTGTAGTATACTAGTATGGGACGAGAAGTTTAATTGCAATGGAACGGTGAAGTATTCAACAAAATCGCTCGTATAGAGACATTTTTCCGTAACGATCGATTTTTAAATGGGGAACACGTCTAGGTATCTTTGGGGTCACATTATCATGTTGCCGAAAATCTTTAACTCATTTTAAAATCTTCTAAAAGCGGTTGGGAACAACTGCACGCGGAGGAAGTGCGAATCGCTTACGGACTGCGCGTTGTGCAGTCACGATTGACTCATTGTTTCGGAAAAATGTCTCTACGGCGAACGAGCGGTGTTGAATACTTCACAGTGCCTAAACCTTCCGTCCCGCACTACACAATTGAGACGTTCGGCAATATTTTGCAATGTTCTCTCCCAAAGTTATGCTTATCTCAAATATTTGCTCCGCCACTCTGTATTCGTATACGTATATTATTATTAGTATTTGAGTATTTGTTTGCACTCTTAGATATGGCAGCCAGCAGCGGTGGACTGATGCCCTGAAAACCGAGATGGGTAGCCAGACTTCATGTGTATTTTGTTCATTACTATATACGAAAGCCGGCTATCTAGTTAACTTATATTTTACCTGTGGATTTAACCGAACGTTATTCCTACCGTAATGTCAGCGTTGCGCAAAAACCCCCTATTGTTGACATTTTATTAGCACCTTTAAACTATATACAAAGACGTAGCATATACCTATCCACTAGACGTCATCGTCATCGTCGGTATAATCGTTTGCATTCAACTTGACGAAAACCAATTTTCGGAGACGCATTACATTATACCTCAATACCTGTATAATACGTTTTACAGTCGCTAATGATATATTATTATTAGAGCTCACGGTACTGATTTTTAATTTAATTTTTTTTCTATTAATAAAAGTTATATTTACAATCTATAACAGGAAAGCATAATAAGTAAATTAAAGTATAATATACAATAATAATAACAAGATGACTTGATTGGTTCGAGGCGGGAAACCGTACATCAATAATACCTCCTGTTCAATTTGGTAGGTTCATAATATGGAGAGGCCGTTTGTTTTAGATTCTGAACGGAGTGATGGAATCTATTGGTTTTACAATGATGTGTTTTTTTTTTTTTTTTTTGTGTCTGAGAACACGATTTTTGGTAGTAAAAATGTTTCGATTTTCTTAAATAGCAACTTTTCTGATAGGAAAGTAAATGTAGATGGTACTTGGGCAAGTCAAAAATACAACTTTTTCAATACTTTTTTAAAAAATCGAAAAAAACGATAAAAGAAATTACGAAAAAACGGGAAATTTTACGCAAAATCACGTTTTTACAAACTACATTTTTTTAAAATACTCTAACTCAAAAACGAAAAACCGAAACAACTTGAAATTTTCACCAAATCTTTATATTAGTATTCTCTATATATGGTTAAGTTTTCAAAGTAATTTGATATATTTTGACTTATTTATAGACAATTTAAATTTTCGATTTTTGTAATTTTTTTTTTTTAAACACCTATAAAATTTAATTGGCTGGCCGAAAATTCTCGAATATTTAATACAAGGTTTATAATAAGCTTAACTTATTTTCACTAGAAAATATCGGTGATCGTTTCACTCAATTTTTTTTTATAAGCTCATAAAGCTCAAATTTGTATAAAATGTGTCAAAATCATGATAATTTGCAAGTTATTTTGTAGATAAAAATTCATAAAATTTTTTCTGTTTATACTTAAGGTTCAAAATTTTAACACTAGTTTGTCCATAAGCTAATTTTCAAAAATATATAAAAAAATTTCTACCGGACTTAAAAGAAAAAATTTTATGACTATTTGAAATTTAAATTTTTACGAAATTGCATAAAATAGTGATTTATCGTCAAATTATTTTAAATATTTGTTATAATTCAAAAAATATAAGTCGCAGAAACTTGAAATTTTCACCAGTTGTTAAGATAGATATTTCCTTTATGTCATATTTTTTTCAAAATATTATATTGATTTTTAAGCCACTTATAGTCATTTAAAAAATTCGAATTTTTACATTTTTTTTTATAATCGGTGATAAAAAAAAATTCACTAATACAAAATACTTGAAAATTTAATAAAATATTCCACACAGGTAATTTTTATTGTGTCATTTAAAAATCATCAAAATTCATAGGCACAATTTTTTTTTATAAGCGTTTGAACAGCGAATATTGACATAAAATTACATGTAAAATATAATATAATATATAAAATTCTAGACTGACAAATCATATCGGTTTTTTTAAAATGCTCTAACTCAAAAACGAAAAACCGCAACAACTTGAAATTTTCACCAAATCTTTATATTGGTGTTCTCTATACATGGTTATGTTTTCAAAGTATTTTGACTTATTTATAGACAATTTAAATTTTCGATTTTTGTAAATTTTTTTTTTAAACACCTATAAAATTAATTGACTGGCCGAAAACTCTCGAAAATTCAATAAAAGATTTAAAATAAGCTTAACTTGTTTTCACTAAAAAATATCGGTGATCGTTTCACTCAAATTTTTTTTATAAGCCCATAAAGTTCAAATTTGTATAAAATATGTAAAAATCGCGATATTTTGCAAGTTATTTTGTAGTTGAAAATTCATAAAATTTTGTCTGTTTATACTTAAGATTCAAAATGTTAACACTAGGTTGTCCATAAGCTTACCTTCAAAAATATATAAAAAAATTTCTACCAGACTTAAAAGAAAATATTTTATGACTGTTTTAAATTTAAATTTTTACGAAATTGCATTATAATTCAATTTAAATATAAAATAGTATATTATTATATACACATTTTAGACAAACATATTAACTCCGTTCAGAATTGTTATTCGTATACAATGATATCTATCATTGCATTCAAATTTAACAAATCCATTGTAATAATGACCTATCCTATAAACGAGGTACACTCCACCCCCAACTGTACAGCAAAGCGAGGCCCACCCGTTCTTTTTTTATTTGTGTTAGGCAAGAGTGTCTCTTTGCTCTCTTTTCTTTTTAATGTCATTGAGAGGTTGCTGGGGATGGTTAAAGAGGTCATACAAGGAATGTGAAGGTTTTGGTTTGACTGGAGTTTTGAGTGGAACTTTTTGTAGGGTCGAGTTGCTTTATCATTGATTGTTGAGATTTGTAGATTCTTATGTACTGCGTTGTTGGTCATAAGCCATGGGACTCTAATTATATCTCTAAGACATACAGACTGGAAGACTTGTATAGGTCTTCTATTGGACGGTTTGGCTTGACCCCAGATTTGAATATCATACGACAAAAGAGAGGTAATAATCGTCTTGTATATTAATATTTTATTTTTTAGACTCATTGAAGGAGACAGTAATGTATGGAGAAGATGTAGGTAGGCGTGTGTTTGATTGTTTCTTTTTTTGTTTAGTGTGTTGGGCCCAGGTAAGTTTTGTCCAGATGAACTCCTTGGTATTTAGTTATATTTTGGATAGGAATTGGTACATTGTTAAGCGATAGTTGTGAACATTCGTTTTTACTAAGAGAAAAATTTATTTTGACTGATTTATTTTCATTCACCTTAATTTTTCAATTTTTAGTCCAGAGAGAAATTTGATTTAAATGGTATTGTATATCACGAGTGGCTATGTATGGATCTTTGTTTGATGCTAGTACAGCGGTATCGTACTGATTCTTAAGAAATTTTAATTAAAACTGAAAGTTTTTTTCGTTCACACATTATAATGATTATACTACAAGAATAAATCGATGCGTGAATAGTAAGTTTTTCCAATATACGCATGGTTATTGGTGCATACTTTATAGTTACTTTGCGGTCGCAATATTTTTGTTGTTGTTTTATTTTTTTCTTTTGGTATGCGTCTAAGATTCGGAAAGTCTTTGACACACACCCACTTGCATATACTCTCCACCTACTGCATCCCTTTTATGGACGTATCACGTACATTATATAAAAATATTAACACATACAGAGTATGTATTGACATACACGACGTTATCGCCTTGCTCTTATGCGTTATATTTCAAATCCTAAAGGCATACGAGAAGTCGATTCGAAGAGAGAACCAAATATAATATGTGGTCCACTAGTACCACTTACAGGCCCGAGAATAAGTGCACTGAGCTATATACCATTATTTACGCGCATCGATCAAAGGACCAGCTGATTTTTTTTTTCATTATATACGTTCATAAAGTTTATCGTTTATTTTAATAATACCACTCGATAATAATATGATGCTTACAATATTTCGACTTACGTCCCTATTTAAACATATTACTTGTGTGCATTATGAAGGTATATGAATTAATACTATGCTCGCGTATGATCATTGATCAGACAATATTGTAAGGTTTTATAATTAGTTATGACAGAATCTATTACTTGTGTACCATGGTACCAACTAGGTAAAGTAAAAAATATTCCGCAGATCAGGACAACTATATATTGAAAAATTGAAATCAAAGTAGTATAATATAGTATTATATAACAATGACAATGATTAAAGTACAATTATCAATTCAATCGATTACATACAGGTGTATCTATAAATAAAATAAACCTTTATTACATGTTCATTAATTCGCTAACTCATTACAAAAAGTGAAATATGCTAAAATAAAATAAAAAATAGAATAAACTACATGATTGGAAAATTATTATTATTAAATAATTAACTATTCGTATACCCACGTATGTTATGATGTAATATGAAAATTCGATTCTATCCTGATTATTATTTATAATTATTATAAATTTCGAAATAGGCTAAAAATATTATATATTGAAGCGTGATTGTCGAATGAATACAAAAAAATATACATGTTTAAATAACGTGATTCATTGTAGGTAGATTCCGGTAAATATTTGTTTTGAATTTTACCAGTACAATGTTTATGCATGTAACGCGCGTAGCACATATCGATGATTAGCAGTAGTGCAAATTATCCGCATACGCAGATTTAATAAGCACGCAACTGTATGATATTGTCAGACGTCAGTGTACACTGTCGAACGCATTTACATTAAATTTTATCGATACGATTTAGCGTTACGAAACGCATGTATACTAGTTTGCAGTAAAAGTATATTATATATATAATCATATTCACCGCGGTTGGAGAAAGTTATAATATATTGTATTCGAAACAAATTACTACACGAAACCCGTGGTCGGAGGGGTGAGTACTGAGTTATAGTATTACATTATTAAATGGGTATTATAATATATTATGTAGTAGAAATCGCATTTAGAATTTCTTCATTAGATACACAATAAAATAATGTATACAGGACGATGGAATTGTCTGTACGTCAGAACAAGACACCGCAACTGGGCAGCTGGTGTATAAGGAAAATAAAAACTCCATGCCGTCTTGAAATATGTATATACCGTGTGTCTCGTAGAAGATTTATGTTAGGTGTGCATTCAAATGTATGCACGGAAAAAAACATTAACATTATTTTTATACACGTGACTTTAACAATCAATTCATTAATTAAAGTATACTCCTGCGGTGTGCAAATTCGGATGCCCTCATTAACATATATACATCTACATGAAATATGACGTATTAAAATTATAATTACACACGTATACAAATCGTCATAATTTACGTACACGCACGCTACAGATATACGTGGTAACTCGTGTGCGAAGAAATATGTAAATTAACCGCCAACGCGTAAGCAACTGCGCGCGAGAATGAATTATTATTGTTTTCGTAAGATAAATAATTTTAAACTGCAGTAGCGCCGGTACCGGTAGGTACATAATATAATATTATACTATCATTCGTAGAGTAGAAAACGTCTCTTTTCAAAAAGTCGCATAGCTAATATAATTACAAATTGAGATTATGAATCGTAAATCGAGTTGTTGACATCTTATACGATAGGTAGACGGACACAGTGAACGCTGGTCATATAGATTATCTATGAAAGATGCTATAATAGATTTTATTTGTAGAATTTAGGATATTTTTGTAATTATCATGTTTTAATATTTTTTACGAATAGTTAAATAATAATAACTACACCTAATACTAAATTTAATATTATTTATACCAAACAGTCAGTTACAGCTTACCTATTTGCATTCGGATCATAGCCAAAAATGATTATGCAATGTTAAAAATGAATTCCGGAGAGCGGGGGAGCCTTTGATATTTGATGACATTGTATATTTTTAACGTTAATATTTTTGCGTTCAATACCTATGTATTTAATTGTCTTAAGCGTTAAAAAATCGATTCAGAATTATTTTGATTAAGAACTATTCGATCGATTAAGAAATCTATTCAGATGATACAAAAAGGCGTCACTACCTAAAATAGGACACAATTCAAACGAACGATATTTTTGAATTCGGGAGGCAATTCGAGTATCTGACCATAGGATAAATATTCGTTTATGATGTATACCCATAGTGTTACCAAACTTGCTTCTGCAAATTAACGCATTTTCTGTGCGAAACAATACCGGGAGAACACACTTCTTATGCGTTTATAACGTGCACCTCGGAGTGATCTCGGTTATAGGTTAGATTAGGTTGACCGCTGGACGCATAATAGTAGGATGAGAGGACTCGAGCCCAGATATGACCCCCACGACTGTTGTTGCGATTACGGATGAACATTAACGAAGGATAATATAATACGAGACTCTAGGTTGGCGGGTCAAAACCGAGTCGGTAAAATTGACAACAAAGATTCAAAAAAAAAAAATAATAATAATTCAAATCAAATTCGTTGTATCGCGGTTGCGGTCTCTTTGCGCTATAATACGAGTATATACCGATATCAAGATTATTGCCTATGAGCTTTATCGCTCGGTCACTTGGAAAGTTATGATTATTTTGATTATTTCATCAAAATGAACGAAGAGAACCGAGTTTTTCTCAGGGAATATTTTTTCTTTTTTCTGTCCCCGCGAAACGACGACGTCATCATTTCTATAGTCTGACAGAGATGACAACGACTAACACGCATTGCACACGTTCATCATCCGCAGTACCCGTTATAATAATATATAATAACAATAATATGTATTTTTATTTTTTTTTCATACATCGTTTCGGTGACAGTTGCACGTTCGACGCAATATTAATTCACCAAAACGGATTCTCCGAATCGCCGCCTACTGTGCACATTTCACATAATATCATATGCCTAAATCACGTTGACGTATTCCTAATAGCCTATCATTATTATTTTTACTAACGCCTTTTTGAGCAAAGAGTGTACATAAGTACGCAATGTTTAACAAAAAAAATTAAAATTAATAATAAAATATACAGAAGAATGGTAGGATACTAAATTTAACATTTTACATACGTATTAATTATTTATCCGAAACCCAGACATAAACAACGAAGTTTGAATTCGTTATCATAATTAAAATTAAAATCAACACTGTTGCGATATCTTGCATATACGGTTTGAGATTGTGAGCCAAATAAACAGCGGTACATTTTATACCAATAGTATTATCATAATAATTCTTGAAAAATGTTAATCATGGAGCAACGCGGTTTTCACATGTTTGTACACTACTATATCGACAAGATGTAGAATGTGAAATGTTCTTTGACGAAAACATAATGCCTATTATAATGATAATACACTGAAATCCATAAATACGAGATTCTGCTTTTGTTTTTTTTTTTTTTTCGTAAAACCAAATGATGAATATACTCGACGAAAAAAACCCCCTTAACACCTCAGGACAATTCAGGACCAAACTGTAGGTTATATTATGCCTATATCGGTTATAGTATTTATCAATATTGGTCCAAACTTTTGTACATAATAATATTATATAATATATAATATAAATACATATTAATATATTATATATTGTCAACTATATAATTTATTATAGCGACTCATTGTTGTACACGTATAGTGGAATACAAAACAATGCCTAAAAAAAAAAAGGATGGGCCTCGCTTTGCTGTACAGTTGGGGGTGGAGTGCATCTCGCTTATAGGATAGGTCATTATTACAATGGATTTGTTAAATTTGAATGCAATGATAGGTATCATTGTATACAAATAACGATTCTAAACGGAGGTAATATGTTGATCTAAAATGGGTATATAATAATATAATATTTTATATTTAAATTAAAATATAATGCAATAGTATGAAATTTCGTAAAATTTAAATTTCAGTCATAAAATTTTTTCCTTTAAGTCCGATAGAAATTTTTTTTATACTTTTAAAGATTAGCTTATGGACAACCTAGTGTTAAAATTTTGAACCTTTAGTATAAACAAAAAAAATTTTATGAATTTTCGACTACAAAATAACTTGCAAATCATAGCAATTTTAACATATTTTATTCAAATTTGAAATTTATGGGCTTATAAAAAAATTTGAATATAACGATCTACAATATTTTCTAATTATGATAAGTATAACTTATAATAAACATTATATTAAATTTTTAAGAGTTTTTGAACAGCCAAATAAATTTTATAGATATTTCAAAAAAAAAATTTACAAAAATCGAAAATTTAAGTTGTCTATAAATAAGTCAAATTATGTCAAAATACTTTGAAACCTTAACTATGTATAGAAAACGTCAATATAAACATTTGGTGAAGATATCTAGGTTTTGCCTTATTTGGTTTTTGAGTTAGAGCAAATTTCAAAAACCGATATCATTTGTCAGTCTATAATTTTATATATTATATTATATTTTACATGTAATTTTATGTCAATATTCGCAGTTCAAACGCTTATAAAACAAAATTGTGCCTATGGATTTTGAAGATTTTGAATGACAATAAAAGCTACTTGGGTAAAATTAATTAAATTAAATTAATTTAAATTATTTAAATTAAATTTATTAGAAGATTTCACATCTTCTAATAAATTTTCAAGTATTTTGAACTAGCCAAATTTTTTTTTATCACCGATTATAAAAAAAAAAATGTAAAAAATTCGAATATTTTAAATGCCTATAAGTGGCTTAAAAATCAATATAATATTTTGAAAAAAATATGACATAAAGGAAATGCCGATCTTAAAAACTGGTAAAAATTTCAAGTTTCTGCGACTTATACTTTTTGAATTATAACAAATATTTAAAATCATTTGACGATAAATCGCTATTTTATGCAATTTCGTAAAAATTTAAATTTCAAACGGTCATAAAATTTTTTCCTTTGGGTCCGGTAGAAATTTTTTTAAAGATTTTTGAAGAGTAACTTATGGATAACCTAGTGTTAAAATTTTGAACCTTTAGTATGAATAAAATAAATTATATGAATTTCGATTTTTTTAAAAAGTATTGAAAAAGCTGTATTTTTGACTTACCCATGTACCATTTACATTCACTTTCCTTTCAAAAAAGTTGCTGTTTGAGAAAATCGAAGCATTTTTACAACCAAAAATCGTGTCCTCAGACACAAAAAAAAAAAATATATCATTGTAAAATCAATAGATTCCATCACTCCGTTCAGAATCTAAAAAATAATAATACTACATTCGCGTAAACATTTGATCCTCGTGCGTGAAGCGAGTAATGTGTTCAAAATGTAACGTTGTCATATACCTAGTTATTATTTTATAACTCAAAATCACTATATTATATTATTTATATAGGTAGTGAAATATGTGTTTACGAACCTATGTACAATTTTGCCACCTTTCTTGTATTGTTTTTCATCGTATCAACAGCGAGAATTATACAAACCTTTTACGACCGTACGATATTATTACAACTGTTTCATTTAGTATTTCGTTTACTCTGAACATATTTGTCTGATTAATTATTATTAGAACATTGTTCATTAACCGCGCCGTGTAGCAAAAATTAAAATCAATGACGCATCTCGGCAAACACATGTAATGTGTTTAAAATAATAATAAGAAAAGAAGGTAAAAAAAAAAAAAAAACAAAAAAAATTACAAACGAGGACATTGCGTTCATGAATATAATATACTTATATAACGTACGCGTAACGTAATATTATAAATTATAATTTATAATGCATTGTGTAGCGCCCAGTGTAGTATAGTGGCGTTATTAAAAACAAGACGTTAGTAAGCATAATAATAATTGTACTGCGTCATTACAATAATATCATTACAGCCAGCGACTTAAAACCAGGGTCGTCGCAGATAATGGGTACCCGTACGATATATAATAATAATATGATGTGTTAAAACATTCGGTGCATTATACAAATGTTAATGTTGAAAAAATTAATCGGTTTCGTTTTCACCGAAAACAATAATTCCACAACAAATCGTATAATTAATTCGGGTTCCACTGGTTTTATAATATTTTTTTTTCCTTCTATATGCTTATTGTTATATTATTATGATTTATTGTTTTGTTTTTTCCCGCGTTATCAGCAAGGAGATCTTTGCTCGCGACTCAACAATTATTTCAATTAGTCTCCGCGTGTAATTTGTAAAACGTATAGCCACTATGCATACGCTGCCACGCACTATCGTCGACCGCCGCGTCACACTCATCGTGTGCAAATGCAGTAGTGCTGCGCTTTCTCGATCATAGTTTTCGAGTAAAACGATACAACGTTTATTCCGTACTACTTGCAAAATAATACGCCATTACGAAGCAAATAGAGTTTATCCCAACGTGCCAACGTGCTGTAGCCGAACGGTTCTGCGGGCATATGGGATTATATTGCGAACGAAAACAACTAAAAACATAAACGACCGAATCTTGATGCTTAAAAACCGCTCTCAGGGAGCCGCAATAACATTACAGTCACCGGAGGTGCTGGGAAGGAAAAGTTATGATCAGCATATTATTATGACGATGGAAGTGTAGATGGTGTTGCAGCGGTATATGGGGGAAAGGGGTACTTCCGATGTGACAATGATGGTGCCATGGAGGTGTACTAATAAGGGTAATGGAAGTTATTATTATATATTTTTTTTGTTTTAGCCAAACACTAAACGGAATATTATAACTGTCCGGATGTTACGATAGCGATTGTGGTTTTAATGCGGTTTGAAATAAATAACAATGTTGCACCAACCAGATGTATATGCATTTCAAATTTATTAGACGACTCGTAGGAAACACAATATTATATAAACAATAATTGTATTTTGCCGTGCCTACGAAAAGTGTCTTTGTTAATTTTACTATTTGTCTTTCGAGATTTGTTCACGAACATTATATTTCTACAAACATATTATTGTTGCTTGTAAGATAATTGCGAATATTTTTCAACGAATATATTATATTATTGTTGCTTGTAAGATTATTGCGAATACTTTTCAACGGTATTAAAACGAAGGGCGAAGACATTTTCCAGACATATATTATCTGCGAGAATATGACAAACTTAGGATTGTCGGAATGTTCAGCAGCAGAACAACCGACCACAGCAAAAAGCAAATGTTGGTTCATTCGGTTAATGGGACGAGTCGGACTCAAGAACAGTGATCACCTTGAGGAAAACACCATCGGATCTGTAGATAACACTACCAGACCGGAGGAACGGATAGAAGGACTTACTGGAGTACGGAAAGAAGTACAGACAGAAGGACGGACGGAACGACTTACAGAAGGACAGACCGAAAAACATACAGAAGTACAGACAGAAGGACTGACGGGAATAATAAAGAAGGGACGGACGGAAGAGGTAAGGACTTTCACTGTAAAGCTAATCTATTAAAAATAACGCAAGCAATATAAACGTGTATTTATATATTTACTAGTTGAATTACCCGGCTTCGCACGGAACAGTCTTGGCTGGGCATAGTTTTTAATAGAATATATATAAATAAATATGTTTGGTCAGCTTTAATTTTTTTCTGACCAAATTTCTTCCCCGTAGCTTCAGTAGTTCCGGTTCGGAAATTTTATTTTTCATACTTATAAAATATAGTTGACCCGGCGAACTTTTTTCTACCTTAAGGTCAATAATAAGCAGATATTAGATTTTTATTTTTATTAGAATAATAAATGTAAATAAAAAATCAAGTATTTCAATGATTCTTTACTGACGATGAATTTTGGTGCATGGATTGTGCTCTTCAGTGAAGTACCTTGTAGTGGCGACATTTTTTGACATGGGCAATGGAAAATTAAAAATTCACGGCAATTTTCAGCCAAATCGGTTCAGCCGTTTTTGATTTTTAAATAGTGGAACTAACACGACTTTCTTTTATATATATAGCTGAATTGCCCGGCTTCGCTCGGAGTAGTCGTTGCCAGGGCATAGTCCTTAATATATACTACCTTACATTTTATAGAGCCTAGCTATGTTTGGTTAGATTAAAGGTACCTTAACTATACTTTGATGTAATTTTACATAATTTCGCTCGAAACATTTCTTGGCTGATGCAAACATGTCTCTATAGTATAAAACGAAACTACCAATTATTTTTCATACCTGTAGCTTCTGCGGTGAACTTTAAGGTACCTTAACTTTGGTGTAATTTTATAGTTTCGTTTTTTCATTACTGGTTACCAACTACCAAGGTAATATTTTTGTATATTAGTTATTTGATTGCTATTTTGGTTATCATAATGACTTGAAATATGTACTGTTTATCCAATATTTTAAAATCAACATTAAATATTACCTTAGTAACCAATGAGTAAAAAAATTACGTCTGACCCAGAGCCCAAACGGTCATCAACCCTTAAAAATGCGATTTTTAAAAAATCCTTTCTTATTGCACGGTGAAAATATGAGAAGAACTTCTATTCCAAATTTCAAGTCCATACGTTGAGTAGTTTTTGAGATACAGCGATCAGTGAGTCAGTGGTATTTGGATTTTATATATATATATAGATATCGTTTTAGACCAACGGTGGACACAAAGAAGCAAAGGAAGGGTTGCTGTACAGGAGAAACCCTGCCGTGGAGAGCGGTGAATTGAATATATTTTCATGTAATTTCACGAGCCATAAAACATTAAAATTTGTAAATAATGTTAATGTTGTATTAAAATGTCTGCCATTGACGCATACGTTACGGATACGCTTTTTTGCCGAAAAAATTATGTATTCCTAATATGTTAAATTTTATAGTTAGACCCGAAATCAATACGATCGCTCGCAGAAACCTGCAATACACTAAAGCCAATAGCGATGCCACCGGAATTCGGACGTTGCTCCACGCTAGATGGTCGGGAGCTCAAGGCGTAAAATGTAATATATACACCATAAAATTATTTTGCTCTGAAACGTTTTTCTAAGGGGAGGTAGAAATCGTCCCCTCATTCTCAACAAAATAGAAAAAAAAAACTATAAGAAGTCGAGACGGTTACAGTTTCAACCACAGTTATAATTTAACGGCAAAAGAATCCTACAAACACACTTTGGCTTTGTTTCAAATACTTCTTATCCACCTTTAGTTTGTCTCGAAGATCAAACGTAAAATATAATTACATGTAGGTATGTATGTTTCGTTAATTTTGATATTGTTCGCGTTTACAGTCGAGCCGAAACCCAGTAAATTCTTGACGGATATGAAAGAGGTGTATGAGTCGATTAGTCGAAGAAGAAAAAACATCGAAAAGGAGGACAATTTTTGTGGTTTGTTATGGACTGTTCAAATATACTATTGTATATTAAAATAACGTTTGAAATATTTTACGCTCGTCAACGCAAAAGTCTTTATTGTATCCGATCATTTATAATTGAATTAAAATCGAAACACTATTTGCTACCTGCAGCAAACCTTATTAAACAATCAATTTTGGTCGATGTTTAGGAATAGAACCGACGAAAGAAGACAGTAATGTGTTGTTAGTTGAAGAATTGGCTGCCTTGCGTTACGAACTCAACACAATGAAACAGAAAATAAATACGATTGACCGTATGTGATCATTATAATAATACAGATTTGATAAATTAGATGTACAGAAATACATTTAAAAAATATTTTCTTGCAGATTCTCATCTATCGATGGAGACATCTCAAAAAATCAAACATAACCAGTCGATGGAAAATATTTTAATGAACAAAAATTGTAATAATTCTATAAGCTTACGTTATTAATAATTCCATAACGATGAAGTATTAACTTGATTTAAAATTTCACAATTAGCCAATTCATATATAATGAATGATAAAATCAAAAAAAGGATAGATGAGATCGAAATGAATGTGAAAATGTTATCGTCCGAGAAAAAGTTGCTGATGATGACGAACAGGAAAATGGCTCGAGAAATCAGCAGTCTTAAATCGAAATTAACTTCTGTTGAACGACGTAAGCATATTTTTATTGAATATGATTTTTTATTTTTGTATAATATATATAATTAATCATCCAGGGAATAAATACAAAAATCGTGTGAAAAAAAGCGGTTATGACAAATTAATAGAAAATAACAATTACAAAAATCTTACAAATAATAAGTCAAAGATAGATTTAGATGACGTCAAGAATATTTTGAGTGCTATAGAAAGTAAAAATAACGTGTTAATTTATTTACTTGTTAATAATAATGATATTATGTAATACACTAAACGCGTATTAACGCTATTCGTTTAGGAAATACGTCTACCTGCAAGGATGCAAAAGATGTCGACAACGTACGTAAATACGACAAGTTGAAAATGCGATTGCGTATGATCGAAAGTAATAAGACTAAAAAATAGTACACACGTGTAATATTTAAAGTTATCTGCAGCGATTTTAATTATTTCGTAAAATAGGAGATTATAGTGTGGCAAGTGCATGTAAATGCGTACGAGGAAACGAGTCGATGACGATAAACCCGCATCACCGTTATGACGAACAACAGCAGCAACAACAACAACAACAACAACAACAACAACAACAACAACAACAACAACAATATTCACATTATCCAGTGCCACCACCTCCTCCGGCTCACCCACCGGCTCCACCGGCACCTCCGGCGTCGCGTGTTGCTCCGCCTGGTCTACCGAGGTACACGATTAACGTTGACTTGCTGAGAGACATGGCCAAACAACTGAGGAAACCCGACGAAAATAATATCAGGAAGATCCCAAGGCGCGCGGATATGCGGATCCCCGGCACGGTTGCGAACACTACTGATGACCTGGTGCCACCGGCGCCTCCTTTGTCGTCAACTGCGGCATCGCCCGACTTGGAATAGTCTCATCTGCATGGACACCGGGAGTACTACTACCTCTAGCATCACTTGCAAACCTTCGTCGTACTAAGTAAATTTACTTAGTAATTATTACTTTTCTATCTAGCATCATCCCAGTAAACTCAATAATTTTCATTAACATCCGGGGTATACGATTAACGTTGACTTGCTGAGAGACATGGGCACATGGCCAAACAACTGAGGAAACCCGACGAAAATAATATCAAGAAGATCCCAAGGCGCGCGGATATGCGGATCCCCGGCACGGTTGCGAACACTACTGATGACCTGGTGCCACCGGCGCCTCCTTTGTCGTCAACTGCGGCATCGCCCGACTTGGAATAGTCTCATCTGCATGGACACCGGGAGTACTACTACCTCCAGCATCACCTACACACCTTTGTTGTTCTAATATAACTAATAATTATTACTTTTCTATCGAGCATCATAACAGTAAACTCAATAATTTTCAGTAACAACCCTGTCCATGCGTTAGTGACCATAGTGTGTAAACAATTTTCATATATGTGCGGTAAACGTGCAACGCAATATAGATAACATGTAGAAATAGTACCGACTAGGTAATAGGTATGGTATTAATCTTCATCCGGGCGCGCGGGCGCTATTCACCGCCTCACTCGTACAGAAACAAGCGAACATTTTTCTAGATCGCGTTTAAGAGGACTGGACGTGTTTGTGTTCTTAGTTAACACGATATGACAATGGATGACAATTTTTTCATCATAAAGCTATTACGGTCACAGCTCTTATCAGTTTAATCCATCCTGAAAATACTATGGCCTACAACTAAAAAAATATTTAAAATAATATTATGTACTATATATGTTTATTTCGTTATATTTATCATAATCTAAAATATTGAGAATGATGTGTTGAACTAAAAAATAAAAATAAGAATGAGAGGCGATAAATTACCGTTGCGCGCCCGATTGAAGCCAAGTGGCTTATTATTGGCTTGCCAAGTAAAGTTACTCTGGATGAGCAAAAAAATTTTTATGAAACCATGTTAAGTTTAGAATGCGATAAACATTATATATAAATATATATTATAGATAGCGTTTATATTCTTTTTATAATCGTCAATGTAACATTTAAAAACCAAGGCCTGTAAACGGTGGCACCAAACTATAAATATCAATGATTTTTATTAAGAAGTACTTAGTGATTTTTCCATGGCTTGTGTATTTTTTTCACACCTTATATTATAAGTAATTTGAATTTGTGTATATTATAAAATAAGTTCAGTTAAACGCTTGTATATTAAGAATACTGATTTTGTAATTATTAATAATAAAATAGAAGCAAATATATACAAAAAATATAACTCTTGTGGATTTATTATTAAATTTAAGTTAGTTTTAACTTTTTAAACCATTTGTTCTTGTATACCTTTTTTCCTACTTTACTTAAAACATAATGACTATAATTACTAATTTTAATAATATACACTTTTCGAGAGATATTTTTATATTATTTCTTACTTATTTTAGTCTTATTAATAGTTATTTATTTGACTAGTTAAATGATTTACTAAATATCTGTACTTATCACTTATGATTTCACAATATACCTAGAGCAAAATATGATAATACATAATTGAATTATGTCGAACAAATAGACGATCGGCATATTTGAATGCGTATATGGACACAGCAAAGATGTGCCTGATACAATATAATTTTCTATTATACCAATGCTTTTGTGAATCTTACAATGTAATCTTACAATTATGTTTTACACGTGTGTAAACATACCTAGATTTTTCGATTTAATTCAATATCTGTACTTCAAAATAATCAATTATTATTCTTCTTCAAACGTGTATACTGTATAATGTTATGACGTTTCCTGCTCGCTCCGAAACCTCCACACCGCGGTACCCTGAGAATTATTTCATCGTAGATTAATATTTAAAATTAATATAAAATATTAATGTTTACTAATAAAAGAACCGGACGGGGACTCGTTCTGCTGTACAATATGGGGTGGATAGGTCATTATAATGGATTTGTTAAATCTGGATGCACTGCTAGGTATCATTGTATACGAAAAACGATTCTGAACGGAGATGATTTGTTAGTCTAGAATAGGTATATTATGTCAGTATTTGCTTTTCAAACGCATATAAAAAATAATTGTGTAAGAACAACTTCTGTGGAATCTTTTATTAAATTTTCAAGTGTTTTATCTCAGTCAAATATTTTTTATCTACCATTATAAATAAAAAAATTAAAAAAATTGAATAATTCAAATGCCTATAAGTTGCTTAAAAATCAGTATATTTTGAAAAAAAATGACTTAAAGAAAATGCCAATATAAATAATATAAACTTTTCAAGAGTTTTAAGCATGGCTAAAGATACTATGGTTGCACGACGGCCTATATTGGGCTACAGTGAATAACGTCCAAAAATGTTTTTATCAAAATCGACAAAAACCTGCTTGCTGCTAGAGATCCTTGTGGGTTATTTCTGTATTCACTTTTGCTGCAATAAATATATATTTAGATGTATCTATAGCCGTGACTATTACTATACTATATACTATTAAGACTATTAAGTATTAATATTATTATTAATAATCAGCTGTGCCGATGTTTGACTAATTTGATAAGAACATTTCAATCCGTTTTTTCTAGTACCGTTGCGCAACCATAATATCTATAGCCGTGGTTTTAAGACAGCTAAATTTTTTTTATCAATATTTCAAAAAAAAAAAAAAATACTTAGAAAAATCGAATAAATAGTAAAAAAAGTCAAAATACTTCAAAAAGTTAACCATGTATAGAAAATTTGGTAAAAATTTTTGAATTAGTGCATTTAAAAAATTGTATTTTGTCAAAACGTGGTTTTGCGTGAAAATTCCCATGTTTCCGTAAATTTTTTTTATGGTTTTTCCCGACGCCTTTGAAAAGTTTTAAAAATGTTTAATTTCTGACAAGTCCAAGCTCCATGTACATTCACTTTGATGACAGACACAAAAAAAAAAAAACACATCATCGGAGCCGTTCAGAACCTAAAATGTACAACAATACGCATCATACATAGACATGAGTGTATACCGCATAGGTAATTATTTTCCACTGCCGGAGACTTGAACGTTACGCAATCGTTACAATGGACGTCGTCGTCTGCCACTGTTGCTGCTGCTGCTGCTGCTGCTGTCGCCACTGATATAATAAATAATTTGCACCGAGTCCGGCGGATGCCGCTGCCGCGTGGTCATCGGCCTTGACGGCTGCGCGTCTAAGACATTCCGGGTACAAGCGTATTATAAAATAATATTATTATATTATGTGTACATAAAAACACCTGAAAACGATAAAATTTTATTTCACTACAATATACCAAATAATAATACTACACGTACACACGCGTATAATAATATAGATATCGGTGCCGACCACGTATACTATTTTATATTATTATTGTATATTATGTTTAGTGCGCTACGTATTTGCCTTATTCTGCAGTGCGCACCACGGCCCTTGTTCATTTTTTTCCAAATCTTATCAATTCTCCTCGCCCTCTCCCCCTTCACATCGTATGTTCCTCGTTTTACCCCTCGTCCGGTGTACACCGAGTTGTACGTACGGGTACAAAGTTTGCGCTTTTTAACGTGCATTGTGTATACCTACTATACTTACAACGATCATGTATACTTATATATATATATATATATCTACGTATAATACTTTACTGTGGAAATAATACGGAATCGGCTACAACTGCAACGTGTCGACGACAAGGACAACGATACGATTCGCTAGGCAATATTAACGTGGCAATTTTCAAGTCACTCTATATTTATTTATTTATCTATGGAATTGAACGGGTTTGACACTCGTAACACAAAAATACTACCTAGTTATTAAACATAAAACATGTTAAACACAAACAAAGGTAGATATAAGCATTGGCATAATAATATGAATGATATAAAGTATAAAAAAATAAAATATGTACAACTAGTGATTAAAGTAGGAGTCATCATTGCCATTTTTCATGGGACGTTTAAGTGGTTAATTTGATAGATAATTTGTAGTGCAAAAAGGAATAAAAAACGCAATCGTACAGTTTTCAACTCAAATCCTGGCTATAGCTCTACAGGAACGATGATGCGTATATCGGCCACTTTTCCCAAAACAACTACGAATAACTGTTTCTCCCTCCCCTTCCCCATCCCCCGAAATAACTACATATTTCATAATATTCAACAGCTATAGTTGAGTTTACAAATTACTGTAATCTACCTGATTCGAGACTCCACGAGTTTTCGTGGTGTGGTAATTTCACATTTTTGCATCAAGTTTTTCAAAACAAATTCGCCCGACTTTCGAGTACATCTGCTCCGATATCGGTTCCTTCCGTGTTCGGATAAAAGAATAAGCGCAATAGTTCCTAACCACTTCTGCTTTACTCCACCTCCGATTTTTGATTTTCAAAATTCTAGCTCCCACTTCTGTTAAAATTGAAAAAAAAAATTATGGTTGTTATTGGTTTTTCATTTTTTTTCTGCATTGTAAAACATAAAATGATAAAAAATTAAACGTTGTGATGTCCACTAGCGCCTTCCCAGCACTACACATACGCTCTCCCCTCTCTGAGGGACGCGTCCCTCGGATTTGGATACACTACAGTACAGCGCATGGCATAATATATATTGCTAAATAGTCGTATAATACAAAACTGCAGCAATTAACTGCATCGGTCCCGGTCGCGGTGGGCGTGTACACCGTGTGCGCTCCATAATAACGACTATATTATATACCTATGCATGTTGTGAGTAAATATTTATATTATTTTCGTGTTCGCGTATAGAAATGTCGACCGTCGAACGTTGACCGGGTGGGGCTGCAGTATAGCCCGCAGCCTCCGGTCCAGACGAACATTTATAATAATATGCCGTACCCGCCGTATACGTACGGGGTATACCTATATGGAAACTAGTTCCGTTCGCGTAGACCCGACGGCGGCGGTGCGTTGACGTCTAGACCGGACGTAGATGATGGTCGGATCATTGGTCGGGGAGATGGGGTAAAATATTATAATTGCATTTCTGTCGAGATAATATAATATATATTTTTGATTCGTTTCGATTTCTCTGCGATCGAAAAACTGCTCTACTACGGTGTAAATATACTATATACGAGTATGTATATATATATATATATATATATAGTGCATCCGCATCGAACAATACTTACTTTTCAGAACCTACCCAGAGTCATCTTAATTTTTAACACATATTAATATAAGTTTTTGTATAAGCATTTAAAATTGAAATCATTCTACGGATGACAACTATCCGACTACGATTTTTTAAACGAATTAAATCAAGATATAGTACGGAAAACATATATAATAGCGAAATAATAAATAAGTTATAGGTATCATAATTAATTGTCATTTTCAATTTAGCTATTTTCAACCCTGCAATACATGTACGTATTGTCTCTATAGCACGAGTTAACTTTTCGTGTACTATAGTTCGACTATACATACACCTTCCCCAGTAAAATGTGGTTACTACACGAATAGGTAAAAGTCTAAATTTTCAACATTTTCTCGAGAGAAGTCCTGAAAAAATATACGCATTTCTAACGCATACCACATATTATTATACACATATATGGTATAACGTATTATACCATATTACCATTATTACATGATGACATGTATGTATAGTTTGCGTTTAGTTTTTTTGCAGAAAAATTCACAGCGAATCAAGGGGTTGTGCGGAGCGAAATTTATAACAGTTCGGGCCCATTTCACGAATCGAACGATTGTTGTAATAATCTATCACCCAACGGATAAGGAAGGAATAAGTTGTATAAATAATTTTACGCTTTCGACGAGCCAGCTGCAGGACAAGAAAATTGATCGAAAGTCGACAGCAAGTTCGGAGACAGTGTTGTTATTATAATATTATTTCCCGTTGAACTTTTTTTTCAAATCTTGTTTCTCCCCAACACTATACTGTATACGTGCACCACGAGTAAACGCAGGCGATCGCTGCAAGTGCGACTGCGATGATCACGTTATACAGCTGCTGATATACATGCGGGTCACACGTGCGTGGCTATGTGTACAAGTGTATGTTTGATTCATTAAATGCGGCAGACCCGTCGAATTTCGAACGAAATGTATATGAGTACGTATATATATTATTATTTCAACTATCAAACCGCTGCTGACGATGACGTCGAGAGTTTTACGACGCGCAAGTCACTGCAATACATTATAATAATATATAGATAGGTATTATATTGCAGTTCACGTTTTTCAGGTCATATATAATATTGGATTTTCCGCTCGTTCCGCAATCCCACGGTCGCGCGTTTAGTTGGTTTAATAATAATAATACATTGTACGCGCGATAAACCGTAGAACACGATAAATTATTATCGTGTAAATACGTATATAATTCATACATTATATTATACAGTTCAATCGTGGTTTTATTCAAATCGCTTTACTTCCCTTATTGAGGTAAACGCGCACCGATGAGCACGATGATCTCTTTCGTTCACTGTATAATATACACACCTACACCGTATGGCGTATACGAATCACCGATACGACGCGTCGTTATGCAGTGGAAAATAAAACAAACGATTGTAGTTATATTATTTTATATATTATTATTACATGTGCTTAGTGGATATTGTTTGCGTTTTGCATATAAAATTAGCGAAGTACAAATAATTACCACGTGCGACCGTTTGGAACAATATTATTTAGGTGTCATATTATTTTGCATCTGGGTATTATTCACCCCGTCAAAACCGTGATCTTTGTATAAATTGCAATTTTTCAAATCACATTTTTATGCATGGATAATTTTTGTTCAAAAACTATCGACCGATTGCGCACATCAGCACCAACGTTCGCACAGCTATGCCCTTGGACGAAATAATAATACGCGTATATAACCATACGAATTCGGAAGGTAGGACGGTACCGGGCAGTTTTCGAAAAAAAAAAAAATTTAAATCCACATGATTGCGCACGTGCACTAACTACGGGGTTACGCGTGCACTTTTCCTTCCAATCAATTGTACACATAATATTACTATTATTACGGTATTATATGCGGTGTCTGTATTATAGGTACATATATTGTATTATTGTTGCGTTTTGAATTCGAAACCGTTGATCCCGAACGTCTTCATTAAAAAGTGTACGCGACTGCAACGAAATCACGAATCGACGGAATGCTTTGAAATAATGACGGTGTGGACAAAAAAAAAAAAAACTTATAAAACACGGTTCCGAGAATCTCGGATCACCCGATAATAAATAAAATTAAATTGACCGCGTATGTATACCTATATATATATACACGAGCCTGGACGTACAAACGAGAACGGATATTAGCTCCGCCGCGAGAAATTCACGTCCATTACCCCGCCAGGGTAACGTTACCCCAGCCCCTCACCCATTCCATAACAACTATTTTACAAAATTGAATATGCAAATAATTAGTACGTAATTAGTATGAATTTATACGATCAATTTGATTTATTTAAATAACTACATGAGGTGAATAAAATGAATCATGTCCCAATAATACAAACTAAATTATGGTTTTATATATTGTAATTTATTTATGTATTAATCACACGAATTCAACTATGTTTAACATTTCTGGGTTATTATTCTATAATTAGTATTTTTATTTACGCATACAATTCTTATCAATCATCATTGTATCAAAATAATTCCTATTTTAACTGTTCATCTGTTCAAAATATAACAATATACAGTGTCTGAAAATAGTATTTATTATTCTTTCGTCAATAAATATCTAATATTGTAAAATCTGATTATTATCTGCTTATTTCAATCATTTAGTTTTTCAATGTTGGTTTTGTCATGTGTAAGAGTGTTGTAATACAATATTATTACAGTTATTACTAGTATCTTTTATTATTTTGTGACAATCCTAACTATTTTGGAAATAAAATTATAATCTTAAATATTATAATATTATTAACAATTACTGGTAGAAAAACTGCAGTTGATCCTTCATTGATAATTGATGCAGTTTTGAAATTTAAAGATTGAGTCATAGATCCGAATTAAAATAAAAAAGGTAAGCACAACTATATAACATTGTAAACAAATTTGTTTTTAATCTTAGTTTTTAATAAAAACAAAATAACTAAAACTAATACTGTCTATTCAAAATTCATTGAAATATCCAATTTCAACAAAATTAAAATTATTTATAAAATGTTGGTGACATCTTGCTAATTTTGTTTTTATGTTTTTTTAAAAATAAGTTTTGAAGAATTCGGTATAGAATTTTCTAGTTTAAAGAATTAGAAGTTTTACAAATTTCTAACGACAATAGTTTTGCAGATTTTTAAGGTTTTGTAGATTTGTGTTAATTGAATTTAAACAGGTGTTAAAATATTTTTTAATTATTCTCAATTTTTTGTCATATTACAAATTAAGAAATGTAAACAAAATTTTATAACCAACTTTCAAGATTTAAAGGAATCCCATTTATAATAATACAATTTTTCAAAAAAATTAAATACCTGGATCTAATATAATTAATTATTAAATGGAAATATTTATATGGCATCAAATATAGCCACATAATAAAATGTATGAAATTACTGCCGCTGTGGTCTGGAATAATGGTGCCCATTTTCGGCTTTGGTGATGAAACTTCAAGTTCAGCAACAGTGGAATCCAGTTTTTAGAACAGATATTTAGAAGTTTAAGTTTAGAAACTTAAGAATGGTACATTAAATCACTTAGATTTACCTATGAATATTGAATCATTTCTTGAACATCATATATTGTCACTTCGTGGGTCATCTCTTTTAAAAAGTGGACAAAACACTACTTCTATAAGTGAAAAGTTAACAAATGTCGATAGATCCTTCAATATCATCGATGAACCCAATGATTTGGTAGAAAGTAATAAATATCCTTTATGTTCCAAAGGATCTATACCATCACCCAATGGGGCTCATAAATGTATTTTGTGTGAAACACCAGTTCACGCCATTCCGGGATGTTTCTCATATATAGAACATGATGATATATTACGAGTATGCTATAATTGTTCAGGAGTAAGTAATATTAATGTTCTTGAAAATAGTGCAACAGAAAAATGGAGTAAGAAAGCAAAAAACAACTTAAGAGCAATTCATATCTACTTCCAAATCCGCATTTACGCCTTCTCAATATGAATGTCTCAAAAAATATAAAAACACTTCCATTACTTAAAAATGGTTCACGTGCAGATCAATTAAAAAGTATCAAGTTAAAAAACATAGATGGTGTAATTATTTTGAGTAATACATGTGCATTTGATGCTGTTCCATCATTGGTTATGGTTGCATACTGTGATAGCACCAATTTTTCTGAGGCTCTCCAACAAAAAACAACATAATTTATAAAATTCATTTCAAAAATGGTCAGGAATGGAATTTCATCAAATACTTATGCAGAAAGAGCAGAGTTATTAATTGATGCATTAAAACCAAATATGGAGGTATTACAAAATGACATTACACTTTTTATCTGCGACACAACAGCTACAAATGTTATAAAAACCTTGTTTTTTGAATTTCCAACAATTAATGAGTCAATCAAATGTTCAAATCAAAATTGTAAAATATTTTCATCGGCAAAAGAACGACCAATAAGCTGCATAACATTTCAAACCACAAATGGTCAAACACAAGAACTACAACAGTTTCTTAACAATCATCTCTGCATGGAAAAACTTAAATGTACACAAAAAGAAAATTACTTATCATCACACTGCACTGGATTTCAAAATATTGAATCTATGTTATCGTCAATACTAATTTTCATTCAAATTC
This sequence comes from Chaitophorus viminalis, assembly GCA_025469195.1. Taxonomy (NCBI): domain Eukaryota; kingdom Metazoa; phylum Arthropoda; class Insecta; order Hemiptera; family Aphididae; genus Chaitophorus; species Chaitophorus viminalis. The sequence continues at coordinate 161,721 of JAIPRK010000199.1, forward strand.
TGTATTGGAAAGGTATGAATATCATTAGAATAACTTATATACCTATCGTATTTATTGGTACAGCATAATTGTAATTTTTTTAATTTTTTCAGGTGAAAATGCTGAACATAGTAGTGATGCAGGATGTACAATCCTTGTATTATGGATCTTGAATTATGTGATATTCCAAAAGTATTATGTCTAAATCCTACATCCTACGAACTTTGTGGAATCATAAATTTTAAGAAAGCAAAAAGTAACTTAAAGAATTCGGTAGGTCACTATACGACTTATGTATTAAGATGTAATAACAATTGGGAATTGTTTGACGATTTAAACAAAAAACCAGTTCCAGTTAAACATAATACAAAAGTATCATGTGAAATACATATGTATACCATATAAAAGTTTGTTAAGGTTATAAGTATGGTAACAATATGTTTTTTTTTAAGTAAATAATTTATGTTTTAATATTTGTCATTAAATAAATCCTTTCTTTTTTAAAAAAAGTTTTAATGTTATTATAAGAGAACGTCCTAAAGTGGTCTATATGAGTACATCGGAGTTATTCTTTTTAGGTTCCAGCATAAGACTTTTCTGCAAATCGTTTAAGTATGAATTATACATTTATTTATTCGTATGATATAAAAACGGATGAGCCTCGCTTTGCTGTACAGTTGGGAGTGGAGTGTACCTCGTTTATAGGATAGGTCATTATTACAATTTGTTAAATTTGAATGCAATGATAGATATCATTATATATGAATAACGATTCTGAACGGAGTTAATATATTTGTCAAAAATGTGTATATAATAATATAGTATTTTATATTTAAATTGAATTATAATGCGATTTCGTAAAAATTTAAATTTAAAACACTCATAAAATTTTTCCTCTTAAGTCTGGTTAAATTTTTTTTATATATTTTTGAAGATAAGCTTATGGACAACCTAGTGTTAAAATTTTGAATCTTAAGTATAAACAGAAAAATTTTATGAATTTTCAACTACAAAATAACTTGCAAATTATCGCGATTTTAACATATTTTATACAAATTTGAACTTTATGGGCTTATAAAAAAAATTTGAGTGAAATGATCACCGATATTTTTTAGTGTAAACAAGTTAAGCTTATTTTAAACCTTTTATTAAATTTTCGAGAGTTTTCGGCCAGCCAATTAAATTTTATAGGTGTTTAAAAAAAAAAATTTACAAAAATCGAAAATTTAAATTGTCTATAAATAAGTCAAAATATGTCAAAATACTTTGAAAACTTGACTATGTATAGAGAACACCAATATAAAGATTTGATGAAAATTTCAAGTTGTTGCGGTTTTTCATTTTTGAGTTAGAGCATTTAAAAAAAATGTAGTTTGTAAAAACGTGATTTTGCGTAAAATTTCCCATTTTTTCGTATTTTTTTTAACGTTTTTTTCGATTTTTGCGAAAAAAATTAAAAAAAGTTGGATTTTTGACTAGCTCAAGTGCCATCTACATTCACTTTCCTTTCAGAAAAGTTGCTGTATAAGCAAATTGAAGCATTTTTACTGCAAAAAAAGTTGTCGTCAGACACACACAAAAAAAAAAAAACACACATTATTGTAAAATCAATAGATTCCATCACTTCGTTTAGAATCTAAAATGAAAGATATTAAATATTTCCATTACTTACAATATACACTAAAGATTTTCCAAATTAATTTGTAATTTATGTATTTTACTCATTAATCATTATAGTTCATATATCATACATGTGCCCAAAAATATAAACATAAGACATTCATTTTATTATCATACAGTATATTACATATGATATCAAAATTAAAAACAGGTCGGGTACTGCAAGAATAATCATCAAATGAATATTTCGCTACTTAATACAATCAAATGATGAGTTAACTGCCGTAGATTGATTAATTTTAATTTGAAATTTATTGTATTTATTAATTAATTACATAAATTTACATAATAAACTACTATGTTATATATAAATATAAAAATACAATCAAATAGGCTTATGTTATTATCGTATTAATGGATTAGTAAATTAATAGATCTTAGTTGTAAATTAATTGTACTGTAAAGGCTTAAGTTGTTTAATCAACATTTATTTAATCATACTCACGTCTTTGAATCCATACAACAATACATAACAATCATGGATTTCTCTTCTCTTCTTTTGACCATTCTACTCTCTAAGATTTTTAGCCGTCACTACAATATCCCGCCACTTTTCTCTGTCTTGAGCAATTACACGCCAGTCTTCTATGCCCATTTCCTTTAGGTCTTCACGCTACTCCATCAATCCACCTCTTCCTGAGACGTCTCCTTGGTCGTTTTCCCTTAGGTTTCCACTAGAAAGCAACCCGTACAGGGTCGTTTTCATCTCTTCTTAGGATATGACCTAGCTATTGGATCCTTTGACCTTTGATGAGGCTAGTAACTGGAGCCATATTCATAATTTCCTGAAGTTCTCTATTGAATCTTTTCGCCAACATCCCACATTCGCGTTAAACACAGGACCAAATATTTTTCCCTGGCCCCACCGCGAAAAATGAGTTTTTCACGGTGAACGAGTTGTGTACAAATTCTGAAATTGTACAAATTCATACTAATTACGTATTAATTATTTGCATATTCAATTTTGTAAAATATTTGTTTTGAAAGGGGTAAGGGGCTAGGGTAACGTTACCCTGGCCCCTCCTACGGAAAATGAATTTTTCACGGTGAACGAGTTGCGTACAAATTCTAAAATTGATCGTACAAATTCATTCAAGAGACAAAACCACGATATGTGTATGCCTGTGAAGCTATAGCTATAATACTTATTTTCTCATTCATCAATCCGTTATCATATTATTATTGTTGTTGTTGTTGTTGTTATTATTTCATCTCATTTACAATCGGCCGCAACAGACATTTTAAATTTGCCACAAAATGTGTATACGCGTGTACGTACAATATAGAACAAGCCCGTAGTCAGATCAATTCTTCAGGTTGGACAAATCTAGTTGTAGCGGGGGAGGGGGAGCAATTTTTTCCAATTTTTCAATTAAAAATCGCCGTCTTTTGATAATACTGCTAGAGGGAGCAACGGACAAGTCTAAGGGGAGGGTATACCTCCTTTTTTCTCCCCCCCCCTAGTGGCTATAGGGCTCATATAGGGACGAGCATATTTCCAACACGCCCCTGCGATTTCAATACTGGTATATAAAATAAATAATAATATACTTGCGAAACCCACGATGTTTTTCTACATGTAGAGTAATGTAGAGTCTACCATGGTTATTTTACCATTCATTATTCATTTATCAAACACAAAAAACTGCGATTTTCTCTGAGGTCGTAATACACATCGTACATGTCTGTGTAGATATAAACATACAGCGTGTTCGCAAGGACCTATAGGACGTAGGATCCTGGGGCGAAACGCTGTTGTGGAACTGGGTGCCCAATTATATTTTCAAAAACTTCAGCGTACGCCTCTATATACTATAATCGGGCAGTGCTTCTCAAACCAGCCCTTTACTGCAGCTGCGAATGCGCACTGCACGTATGACTGAATGTAAATCACCCTCTAAAATTATAATTATTTAGACTTTTGATGCGAAAAAAAAAACAATCGCCAACACTCTGCAGAGCTTGGTCATGGAAACAAACGTTCGTTTCGTTTTGTTTGGTTTTTTTTTTTTTTTTTTTGTCCCGATAGTAAACTTAAACAATGATTTATCTAGCAGCGCATATAATTAATAAACGCGGTGTTGGAGTATAAACTTTTTTCCTGGTCGAGAGGGACAATGTATACAACTGAAACGTCGTATTTATCCACTACACGATAATACGAGAAAACGTGTTCTTGATTATCGAATTGGGGGGAGGAGGCGGGGAATGTGAATAGATTATGTCGGTTGCTGTAGCACTACTATAAAGTATACCGTGTGATTTTAAGTCGTTTGCGCATGGCATCAACATGCGGCCCGTCAAGTTTGTTTTATGTGACCCAAAGATAATTCGCATTGAGCCGATACGAAAAAGTACAACACTTTAAAACTTAAATATAAGTATATAATAAATAAGCAAAACAATTGTATTGGGATGATCGTTGGTCTTTGAAAACAAAACATAAGTAGCAATCAATTGTAGTTCAATTGGGATAAGATTAAGTTGGGGAAAGATAGACATTTTAAAGCTTTTTTTCAAAAACCAAAAAAAAAAAATACAGTAAAAAAAATACAACATATTTTGGAATTTATTGCCTTTATGAAAAATACGAAACAGTACATGTGCCCACTTTTTGTTAAGCGTTTTCATATCAACATAATATCTTTATAAAGCTTCACATTCAAAAATGAAATATGCAAAAAATATGTATAGAAATCGGCTTACTGCAGGTTCACATCTTGATGAAATGATGACTTATTGAAAGCACATATGGTGTAATATTGAATTATGGTGCAACCTATAAACCTGATTTTAAAGAAGAAAAATTAATGTTTCAACATTAAAAACCACACTAATTTAATATAAAAAACATTGAGTTATTACATAATAATAATAAAATTCTCTATTATACAAATGCGTATATAAATTATTTTTATTATTTATTTCCGGACTCTCCCCTCTCCTCTAAATCAATTATCAGCAACCGCAAATCATAAAGTTTCGATTTGCAGCTAGCAGAATATTTCTAAACTTATGTTTAAGGCCCAAACGCGTTACACAATCATATAATACAATTAAAGATTAACGATTGTTATTCAATTCAGTCGTTCTCAAACTGAGATTCGTGGGAATATAATCTAGGGGCTCCCACCTGAATTCAATCAAATTCAAACATTGATATTATATAGGTTAAACCGTTACATTTACATAATTGTTACAAAATGTTAAAAAATTGTAACATAAAAAACCATATGTTTACATTAAGACATACATTTATTCAAGTATAAAATGACTGAATTTTACATCTTACATTGTTTTTATTTTTTATTTTATTTTTTATTAAACTAATATTTTTGCATTTAGGTAAGTACACAGAACTATAAAAATAAAAACAATTGAAAAGCAAATCTTAGTCATCATTCCATATGTGGGTATGGTTTAACATATTCATTTCCACGTTCCTGTAGCTTTATTTTTATCATATAGCTTTCATGTATTTTAAGAGCTCGGCAAATGAAAAAGTTTGAGAACCGTCGAATTTTAATTCAAATCATGTCGCTGTCTCGTGACTTTCGACCGTTGGCCATCATGTGTCGTATACAAAATGCTACGGTCAATTATACCTATATTATTATTACGTCATCGCGAAAGTCAATAATATATACAATAGTCAAGTATTATAATATTACGCGGTGTAGTCCACGAGTCGGAAATACGGCGTTGAAAAATGTGCATAATAATAAAACGTAATCATTATGTATCACACACGTTTCGACGTTATTGGCGCAGGACGATTTTGACGCGCGGTAGGTATACGCGCGACGTGTCTTATTAGTTATTGCTGTGCAATAGATAATAATTCGGTATTGTATATATTATGTAAATACGGTAATAAATACGATATAATATTGTGCACTTATCGGGTCGTTTGTGCGCATACGTCATCGCGAGTACATATTTGAAAATTAAATGAACTCATATATTATGGATTTACGACCGGATGTCCAAAAGCGTATGCGCGTATAGTTAATAATACTATTAACTATATTTATCATTATAGTCTCTCTACGGCAATAATGTTCTATTATATTGTATATGTGTGTGGTGCAGAACTTGCTGTGTACGAGCGCGTTTTTTTTTTTCTATATGCAATCCGAATCGCTTGTACCTACAGTGTTCTTTAATATCCTATATTATTATTATTGTATTATTATTATTATTAGGCACTCTGTGCGCGCGCAATCATCATCATTATTATAATATATTATAACAAAATGTAAACACGGTAATTCAAATTTACGATGTGCATCAGCATCGCGCATACATACGCCGCGCGTACGCGCTATGGCTATGCGCTACGTGTTTTTTAAACTATATAAATACATACGTACACATGTATAGTTATCTCGCGTGTTCGGAAAAGGAAAGAAAAAAAAAAACCGAAATAATGTTTTACAATCGTATGTTTTTCCTCGCATTTTTGCTGGTTTTTTTTTCTTTTTTTTCGTTATATTATCTTTTCGTTCTGCTCATAACACGACTACGACGACGGCGGTGGCGGCGATGTGTATCTATATATACTTAAAATCCGTTGCCTTAATATCGTAATATTATATTATTGTATACGCAGGAGTCCGCGGTGTTCGCGGTCAAACGGTATTTCATTCCTAAAGAATCTCTCGCTCGCGCACACGAAGTACACAACATAATTTTGTCACGACTTAACACGAATATCCTGAACGCTAATGTCTGTTTTGAACCAAAAACTCAGGCAGTACCTCCTATATACACATAATATTATCATGTACTATTATTTAATTTACAGATCGTTAGTAAATCGCTTGTTATTACCCGAGTCCGGAGTGCACTCGAAATGCTCTTAGTAAACATGTAGATACCTACGTATAAAAACATATAATTTGAATGACTCGACGGCGTGCCCAGAGGAGAGCTGAGAGGGCAGCACAAAAATGCAGGATATCTTAAGTATAATTATAATTTATACCTTAATCTCAAATAATATAGGAAAAACTTGTATATACTCTCTTTCCACAACCAAACTTATTTCAAAACGTGGTTTATCACTATAAGAATAAAATATTTTAAATTTTATGGTATTTTTTAACAATGTTTTACATTACTCTTTAAAATTTTTTGAAATGTAATTTGATCAGCGCCCGTCTTAAAAAAAAATCCTGATTCCGTCACTGTAGTTGTATTTACACATAAGGATGTCGGTGATGGATTGTCGAAGCATAAGCACAATTGGGGGGGGGATATAGGGCTCAACTGACTCAACATTCAAATTAGTCCCCCAAATCGACATCATGATCAAAACGAAAAATAAAAATGTTTACAGGTACCTACTTGAAAGTTGAAATTATATTTTTATAATAACGTTTAAAATGTTATAGAATAAATTTCGTTTTCAAAATTCATCAGGATTATATTTTTAGTACAACAAACAGCGCAAATGATGAAGATGTATTTAAGATCGTTTTTGTTAGTTTAAAAATTTTGTTGTGCTATTTTTTTTTAATTTTTTTTTTTTATCGTAATAAAGACTAGAGCATATTAATTGATATTGTGTTTAGAAAAATGTAGTCCCCTCCTCCCAATTAAAAAACTTAAATTGCGCCTATGCATAGGAAAAGGTTTCACATGAATTGTTGTGCTTCGATCCTGTGTCGATTCTAAGATCGGCGCTGCTATGTATCTTGTACTGCAGCTATTATGCAATAATATATGGATATACTCAGTGACGTATTTACGGGGGGGGGGGGTTCATGGTGTCTGGATCCCCTCACCAAGATGCCGAAGTAATCTAATATATATATTTAGATTTATTTCAGTTTTATCATAATAACAATGATCGATAGACGATAGCTGTATATTGTACGGATTGTATCCCATGTCTCTATGATTATAATTGAGTATTTGACACGTAGTATACGCTAGGAATACATATAATTTTTAAGCTCCCCAACAAGAAAATGTTGAAAATCGGCCACTGCGTACATGCGAACTGCATAGTAAAAGTATTTGACAATTTCGTACACTAAAATATTTGTTCAACACATTAAAATATACTATTATTATTATTTATAATTTTCATTACACCGTTACACGCCGCGTGTAGATAAAGATAAATAATACATATATATATATTTACTTTTGGCGATTAGGCACCGGCAACCGCGCGTCGCGTCGATCGAAACCGTGCACAGGACATGAATAATATAAATAATATATATAGATATGTAGGCACTACTCATCCTTACGAGACGAATTACAATGATGTTATATTGTGATTATTTTATTCCCATCTCGACTGTTTGCTAATATAATTCGTTTCTCGTTGCGGCGGCATCGGCGGCACACCTTATATAACACCATGGCAGCGGCCTTTGCCATACACAGATATAATAATATTATATATTTTGTATACATTTCCACGTTACCGCGTGCGAGACCGGGCGCGTCGTGTCGGCATTACAATAATATACGTATTAGATCGATCGGTTCGATTAGATAAATCAGTTTAATATTCATACGGCTTGTGTCTAGTCTGCGCTCGTGGTTGTCAGAACTATAATATAACCTCTGGGTAATTGCCAAACCGAAAAAAAAAATCTTAATACGAGTACAATAAAACACTTTCAGCACTTTTGCTTTATTTCGTTGCGTTCACGTGTTATTAAAACGTATAAAATCATTATACGTCATGCGGTTGCCGGTTGCCGAAATAATTATTATTACACGAATACTATAATATATTGGTCTTAATATGCTAGCTGCATCGACGGCATGTGATGTATTATTATATTATATCGTGCAATTATAGGTGCAACTAGATCCAATAAATTAGAGTGGGGCTAATTTTTATAAATGAGACAGAGATTCGCTGTGGATTCACCCTCGCATCGCCAACAAAACCAACAATATTACAAATCTGTGGGAACATGGCAGAAATTTTTTCTTGAATTTTGTTTTTCAAATGATATGTATTCCTCCTCTGCTAACTAGATAATATAATATATAAGTATTAACCAAAATCGAACTAAGAAAGTAAGATATTTATCATAAATTCATAACTAATCACTTTAGGATTAACTATCAATTGATAACTCAAATTGTTTAAAATGACTTATGAATTACCGTGTTCCTATACCATTAAAATAATGTAAAAAAAAAATACTGATTAAAATAAATGTATATAAAATGTTATCACTAAAAACTGTGTACCTATCTGATTGTAATTTAACGCCTATTCCCTATATTTGGAAATAATATAAATTAATATAATTCTATAATGCGTTTTACATTGCGTTCTGCGGTGAACAATTCGAGCAAACCCGCCCTTGATTATACGCATGCGCATTTCGTCATTATAATATTATGTACCTAATGTGGAGTTAGATTAGGTACGATTTCCATTTGTTACCAATTTACTATTATAATGCACCGGACATGGCAGTATTATTGTTAAAAGAGATAATGTACACGCGACAATGCTAATACATTTACAAAACGATTCTATAAACACATAATAATAATATAATGTACGATAATAATAGTGAATTTCTTATATAGATTCGTTTCGTCGCGGCTATACGGTCCGAACGATTTACCGGACGGTTTCATCGTGAAAACCGTTCTGCTGCAGGATTATCGATTCGCGATTGAAAAATAACACAATATAGGTACTTAATTATTATTTTCACGTTTTGAGCGTGTTAAGAATATCAAGCGAAAACACAAAACACGCTGTACGTACGATTCGGCCGTCAAATGATTTCGCCGTTTCGACGGAGTGGATCGCTTAACGGGAAACAACTGCAATCATTAAACAAAACCCAATGTAATTTGCATAATAAACTAAGGACTTGGAAATGTATTTATTTTTTTTTTTTTGTTATTTTCTCGACAACTATAATGATGTGGTTTGGCAAAAAAAAAAAAAAAAAAATGTTAAAAATAAATTTCAATTTAACGTATTTCTGCATCATAATATGTACCATGAGTATCAATCTTAGACAATTGTTTTCATCTTAAACATGTACGTAAATAAAGATCAAATTTTTTCACACACCGGCAATTATCATCGATTCTGTTTTATTAAGGTCCGCTCAAACCGAAGCGGTAGCGATAGCGAAATATAATGTCCATATATTTTAATACGAGCGCACTCACTATCGCGTAATTAATTCCACGGCGAAAATGTTACCGCAAAATTGAGCGCGATATATTTATTTTTCGCTTACCGCTGCGATAATCAGTTATGAAATCCCAACTATGAGTTATCTACATTTTATTAATTTTATTAATTCATTAATATATTAATATCTATAGAAAACTTATCATTGTATGATATATTTTGACACTATATTCAACCACATATCTATTCATCGCAATCGTAATACCTTGCAGTTGAATCTTCATTACGTTGTGGTGTTTGAATGTTTGAACGATTCTCTTGTTTAAAATGTATTATTTTAAATAATTTATAGTAAAAATGACCAATAAAGTTAAACAGTTAATAGCTATTGTTAAAGAATATCCCATCTTATATAACTAAAATACATGTACGCGCATGGGTGTCACAATTTCAACTAGTACATATAGTCGGCGAAATATTACGCTCTGGTTAGGTTAGATCAAACGGTATTTAAAAGCGATAAATACCGATGATGTTACCGCCACCGCTACCGCTTCGGTTTGAGCGGACCTTAAAGTGCATCACGCACTATTAAAGGAAAATGATTTCTTTTTCAAATTTTGTAGGTATGGCTTGTGTACCAGTGTACCACCACCAAAAAAAAAAGTCTCGTGGACCATAGGTTGAGAACCATTGTTTTAATTGAACGCCTACTAAATACAACAATTATAAAAAGTAATTATTATATAAATACTATTAAACAATATCAAATGGCGACGGAAATATATTGATAAAATACACGATTAAAAAAAAAATAAAACGTTGGAAATGCAATAATAGTCATTGATTAATGCAATCATGTAGTGACGTAATTTTTTAATTCGCTATCACTCTATGCACCATGGTTTACATACAATCCAATTAACCGTTATAAACAGTCATTACATCATTAATAATTTGTAAACTACGATTAACAATTTGTATGTATGTACCTAATTATAAGTGAGTAGACTCGGCGAACGCATATCTGCAATACACTTATTGCGATCATTATGTTCTCCCGATATATTGACAGTATATTGACAGTCAAAAACGAAATCGTATTACAATGTATATAGTAAGTAAATATAACGTCGATTGACATTCGACTACGTGTTCGATTCTGAGTGAAACGAGAAATGTATTAGTTTTACCATTGATGTATGTTTTTTTTAAATTTTTTTTCTGTATTTGTCCAAAGGATTCAGAAGGATTGCTCCGGTCATCAAACCCACAGCAGGTTTTTGATTGGAAACGGTATCTATAGTTGGTATACAGAGGATTATGTTTTAAATTTCTTGACATTTTTCCGAATAACTAACAAAAACAATGCGATAAATTGCAAAAAAAACTTTTAACCGTGTAGAGTTTCAAAATCGGCATCGTCTACAAAATTTTTATTACGCAATATTCCACTATAGCAATTTGTTTGAAGATATTGAAAAACGACGTGTTATTATTATATGTTTCACGTGGATACGATATTTTTCTATTTTTTTTTTTAAATTTTCTGTGTAGCCGAAAAGAAAAATTCATCGGAAAATTGCAAAAAGTTTAATATAGGTGGTAGAAAATGAAATGCTAACAGAATCATGTATTTCCAGCAGGGCCTTGCAGTCGTACGGACGAGGAGGGACTGTCGTCGTCCGGTGGCCGTTGGCCGTTAGTCTTTCGTCGTCTAACAGATAAGTCTACCCGGGAGGGTCTTACAGTCTTAATCTTAAAGACGCAAGAGGGCCGTTGGCTAGAAATGGATAATCAAATAGACGAAATAAATGTACCTACGTCTTATTAAAAAGACAAAAAGGAGCGTAAACTTTTCAAGTCGATAATGTGAACGCGAATAAAATCTGCTAACTATAATTATACCCGTGGCAGATTCAAGCGGGAGCTCGAGGGGGAGTAATTATATATTCGTAGTTGTCATAATGATTATAAGTCATCATTCAGACTGGCTTCAACACAGTCCGTTTTAGGATAATATAAAGCGATAAAGCGATATTGATGACTGTAATCTTATCTGTATTTTATATTTTGTATTCGTTGTACTACCTATAACACAATATTTGAAAATTTGGGTCTCTCCCCCCCCCCAAAAAAAAAAAATCCTAGATCCGTCATTGAATTAGACTACGACTAAAATGTAAGTAGACAATACCATTTCAAATAATAATATGCTTGATGGTACAGCACACGAGAACAAGTGGACCACACTGTGTTGTCGGGTTTTCTATAATTGATATTATAATATTATGTGAGGTTAAAAGTCTTAAATTACAATACAAGAAGCTTCGAGAATACAGTGGTCGATGTTAACTTAGTAAGCCGATTTGAAATATTAGACAATAAAGTGAATATGTTTAAGTGAATCAACTCGCTAAATACAAATAATCATGTATGAGAAAAAAAAATTATAAATAACAAAATATTATATTATAAATTTATATAATACACGTATAAAATATATATAAATTAATAAATTAAATGCTTAACCTTAAATAGTTGCGATATTATTGTTTATCTTAAATTACTTAATATATTTATAAAATATTAATATTTATCATAATATGTTTTGCTGTGGAAGTAGGAAATGAACGTGAAATAAACGGATATTTTCAAACGCGCTGCACTCAGAGATATTATGATAACTATATTTAATTTTGAAGAGCGCGCACTGTTATTCTTTTTTCGCCGCAGAAGAACATAATATTATTCCAGTAATATTTAATTCCAGTTGAAACGTATATAAAATATCATTGCAATGCGTTTGATAATTAGTATGAATCTCTACTACTCTTACCCACCCTCCTCACCGCTCACTGGTCAGAATAATAAAAAACGAAACAAAAATTAACATTTAACCGGTAATGACAAGTTGAATTTGATACACTGAAATATACATTATATAATCGTCCATTTCTAAAAAACGATATTAAGCGGCCCTCGCTTGAGTTTCCATTATAATAATAAAAAAAAACAACAACATTTGAACACAAAAATTACATTCACCACCGAGTAACATAACCATCATACGTGTGTATATATTTATGTATAACGTGCGCCCATGGTATACAAATATGTATATAATATATAATATGGAATCGTACCTAACCGAATCCATGGTAGGTATATAATAAACCTGCGGATCACGGAAAATACTGATCGCGGGTAATACCGAACTATTTTCTAATTATTCAATAAATGACTTTAAAACTGATACATTAGTTAAAACAAAGTAATAAATAAGAGTAAAAAACAAAAAAAACAATTAATGAGCAATGCCTTTTTAAAAAATCTACCTTGAATTAAGTAAATACATTTTTTATTTTAGTAATAATATGATAATTTTTTGATTAAATACTAACAATTTGCAATACATTATTTTTACATTAGTCACATTTCCATGATTATTTGTCTTCGGTTCCAAATTTTTCAAAATTAAAAATGTAAACGTTACAAATATTTTTTTCCTTTTTCACTAGGTATTTAATATTTATTAAAAAATACAAAAACATAATACAATTCAACACTACACGACACACTACATATAGTTATTACAGTAGCTACATTTACAGCAAAAGTAAAATGGATTTTTTTAATCACCTTGCTATATCAATTTTTATTGTCACATCAAGTAATATTTTAGTCAGTTTGTCGACCAAAGTCGCGTAATTATGAGACACATACCTTACAGTATAAGACAGGGGTAGGGAACCATTTTCAGGTCTAGTGCCAACATTTTAAATCAAATTTTTTGAAATAATATGCTCGCGTGCCAAAAAAATTACTTTTTACAAGAGGTTATGATGAAAAGTATAGAATAATTATTCAAATTGTATTATATGTACAGTAGGTACACGTTATTATTTGTTAACTTTTTTATTTTAAAAAAATATGTAGATTTTTAAATTATCACGAGATACTAGCTATTAAATATTATTTTACCTACTGTAGTTATAGTTATTATTTAGTTGCAACACAATATTTTTAATGTGATTACTTTCTTTTTTAAGATAGACAGTAGACATATTATCAAATTTTAATACTTGGCATGACATTGAAATTTGGCCAGCGTGCCATAGGTTCGCTACCCCTAGTATGAGGTATATGTTGTGGGGGATAACCAATCGGTAATAATAATAATTTCATCATTGATAAACATAATTGATTACAATCAATAGTTAGGTACCCTACGAGTTAATTTATTATTATAAACATATATTAAATTTCCATTGTTTATTTAACATTGTTAGATACATATTGAATTTTTAACCATTTGAAAATATTATTACTGCGGTATATGGATTATGATATCGATTAGAAAAATATTTTATTTGGCCGTCAATATTAAACCTAACGATTAATTTTACCCACGACCAAATTACCGGTTACCGGTATTGATTTATTAACAATGAAATGGATATTTTTTTTTCTTAATTATTTGTGCAAAGAAAGAGAAAACTCTTCAGGTTTAGATACCTCTGCACGTAACACTGCGATAAGCGATGTATGCAGTTATAATTTTGTACATTTTACACGAGCAAATTATTATTAGTTTCATTTTGACATACACGGTGCGCGAGGTCACTATTATACTCTTACGTATATACCTCATCATGTATAATAATAAAAATGGCACGATGTTCATAAATATTATACATTATTAGCGTTAATGTATTTATGTTAATGTTTTTGAATTAGATCAAGGATTATAATTATTGCACAATACGTGTGTACGGGAACGTTGGGAACACATGCATATAACTGCAATATAATATAATAATTAAAATAGTTATTAAATGTTAATTTTTTTCCTCCCAAAACAAAATTTATAATAAAATAAAACAAAAATTTCTATTTAAATGATCAACGTAATATTATTTGTGTATTAATTTTATATATTTTAGATTCTGAACGATTTAATAGTGGATCTAACATTTTTTTTCTTGTCAAAAGTCCAACATTTTTCAAAACAATAATGAGTATTTATTTATTAAAATGCTCTTGCATAATTATTCGTTATAAAATCATGTATTATTAGATATTAATATAAAAATATAGCGTATATATGCACATCGGTTCATTTAAGTATATAAGTAAAAAATTCAAATTATTTGTATAATATGAAAAATAGTTTTCCTATCGCCCGGGAGTATATTGAATATAAAAACATAATAATTGACGATTAACCAATGTTGTTTTGGAAACAAACCTATTATACGACTTCTGCATGTTTTACCTCAATTCCCATTTCATTTAAAATCTACTGTTACGTATATTCATAATGGTGCCCACTTCAATGCCATTGCTGTCTGTCGTAAGGGCACACTCATGGTTACTGCAATCACATTTTACGATTTATCAGAGATGGGCCAGAACACAGATCTAACGTAAACACTATATGTCACCAGACTCCCATGCAAGGTGTGCGCACTATGCCATGGTAGTCACTTAGCTATTTATATAGGCTGTTCAGTTTATAAAAAACTTAAACTTCCCCACGGTCAAACTCGACGAGAACATGGCCCATTCCTACTCCCAAAATCAAAGATAAAAACCATTCCCACTTTTCTTCAAACATCGAAACATTGTTTATTTATTTTATTTCCGAGTTCACGGCTATCATGAAGCTCCTCCTGAGCTCTTGTCTCCTCTAACGACTTCATTAAGTGATGGTAAATTAAAATTATCTATACCGTTATCCCGTTGTGCATCTTTCCTATAATATCATAATAGTTTCATTGTTATAACATGCAAACTATATAACTGCATATTGGATTCATAATTTTATATTCTTATCATAACTATCTTAATTTCATATAATAATACTACTTTATTATTATCTACATTGTGTTGTATATTTTAATTGTAGTGAGCTGTGCAACTTTCTTGTCGTAGATTATAATTGTGAAACTATAATACATTTTTATACTAGTAGCAAATGAAAAAATTAATAAATAATTCCGATATCATAATATTCATAACATATTATATACTATTTTAATTTTAATTGGATTATGTAATCAACCTATTAGAATGTATTGTCATTATTACTCACATTATTATTATTATATAACTTTGTAGACACATTATATTATATTATTTTATATTACACTATTATGTCATATTCTCTTTTATTGTACATAGTATTGTACTTTCGAGCTAAATAGTTTATACTATAGCTCTCGAATAAAAAATAAATGTAAAAAGTTTCTTAAAAAACTCTAAACTTCTGTCCACCAATATCACCCAATTTAGTTCCTATGTTACTCATAACGAGAGCTAGGATTTATATGCATTTGCATGTTTTTTTCTTCGATTTCAAATTGAATGGTTGTCAGATTTATCCGCACAATTTAGCTTATTCTCGTTTAGATACAACCAATATTTTTTCGGATATTTTTGCATATGTTAATCATAATGCATGCGATTGCTTAGTTATAGATTTTTGAAAATGTTGTTTATTTTATTAATTTTTAAACATACATTTTTAAAATATTGTTAATTTTAAATGCTATTTATTTCACAAATATCGACAGTTTTTGGTTTATTTGTTCAATTGTTGTAAATACCTATAATATATATATCATATCTTATCTTGGTCGGACGACCCATAGAATTACCTACGCATTATTTAACAATACATTTAGTGAGACAATAAAGAAGTATTTTATTATTATTTCATTTGTACGACGTATGTTCAGTAAATGTACTGATATTTATACTTAATCATTTAAACGGTTTTAATAACAGTACTATTTTTATAAACCAACATATTTCCCTCTGTAGATATTATATGTCAAGCAATGTTAGGATATGATATACCTTAATGGAAGTTAATTTCATTAATTAAGAATGTTTTTTAAAAAATATACATCCTGACCAGTCTTCACATTGTAACGATTATATTTCAAAAATTTATGAAAATGCTAATTGACGTATTCATTCAAAAATTGGCGATGGGCTAATTTTGGTTTTAATATATAAGATCACGGGCATCAACGGTCAATATATTTATAAAATTATAATTTATTGGTCTTCTCCACGAAGATAATTTTTCAAAGCCGTAACTATTATTGTGTGTAGAACTTGAAAAATGTTATTTCCAAACTATTGGTAAAATATTTAATGATGTGATGCACTTATCATGGCCATCAGCCATTACGTTAGTATGTTATGTACAACCTTGTAGGTGAGTAGACACTATAAATTACAAAAATTTGTTTTTGCCTATATTTACAATATTTTGGTAAACAAAATGCATATTTTACAATTTGTTATTGCATATTAATCCTACAGCCCTGTTCATAACATAACATACATTGTAAGTCCCAACTAATAATAAGGTCTTATATTTGTTGATTATTGTTAACCTGAAACACTAAGCGATTTGGTAGAGGAAGGCACTTGAGAATACGCCACTAAATATTACAATTTTGTTTTTGAAATATTTCTTTCAGTAGGTATAATATTATATACCGTTATAACTATATATATATATATATATAAAAAAAATAAGCGCATCATCATCGTTTCTGTTGTAGAAATCGGGTACGTTTTCATTATAAATGTCCGCAAAAAAAATCTATTGTTTTCTATTGCTCTACACACAGTCAATATGACTTTCATTTTGAAACCGTAAAAAAACTAAGTATAGTTATATATATATATGATATTTTTCGTCTTCCACCGTCTCCCAACGTGTGTAGTATATAGTCTTCGTCGGACTAAATCGCGGAAAGCGTATTGCAGTATATATAGTAATTGGGACGATATTTGTTATTTTCTCGAATCCCCGTGTACTTTAAAAGATTTTTATTCGATAAGCGGACGGACACCTCATTACCGAGCGAGCGAACAGAACGAAATTGAGAGACAATTTTTATTCTTCCCTCCCCCCTCCCACACACACACACACACAAACGCCCCATACCTACAGAGTGCAACAATTATTTATAACTACTTCGATTCAATGACTTAATAGTCCAGATAATGGTCGGATGGTGAGAGAGGGGGTGAGGGTATAAAAACTACTCTCCGACTTTGGTAATTTTTAAGCTGTGTGTTCCTCCAGTTCATTCCTCGCTCTTCCAGTCTTCGTCTCTCTCCTCCCTTCCCATTAATTGTAACGGTGTTACCGCACTGTTATAACCTGTAACCGCACTGCAGTCGGTGACCGATCAAAATATCTCCGGAAAAATACCTCTGGACAAAATATCTCCGAAATAATATCTCCGGTAAATATATCTCCGATAAAATATATATCCAGGAAAAAATACCTCTGGTAAAAATATCTCCAGAAAAATATCACTCGTGAAAAATGTATCAGAAAGAAGTATCTAAACAAAATATCTATAAATGTACACTTTAATTTATAAGACATGTTTTAACATTGCTTAAGATTCTGAAAGTGTATAAAAAATCAAAGAATATTTCAGTAATAATATTTCATAATATTTCTTCAGAATTATCTAAAGAGGATTTTATTTTACATACTTGTAATAGGTAAATGTTTGAATAATTTTCTTAACACATATTACACAAGTACAATAAATTGGTGATTGTATATTGTTACTTATCACCAAATTACATGGTACGTCGAGTAATAAAACGAATATGTTAGGAGATATTTTTTCCTGGATATATATTTTACCAGAGATATTTTTTACCGGAGATATTATTTCGGAGATATTTTGTCCTGGAACCACTGCAGTCAATATGTGCGTGGCCGTTTGGATACGCGCAGCTCACTGCCGGATGTCGATTATCCAATATACCAAATTATTATCTACTAACATCTTTCGCGGTGTACGCAGTGGTGTATTGGAGGGTATACGCGGGTATACGGCGTATACCTTAACACCAGTTTACTGATTTAGCGTATACCCTGTAAAGTTACTAGAGATACGCAGGTATACACGCGTATACCCACGTATACCTCAAAAATAATCAGACATAATTAAAATAAATTATTAATTGCTAGGGCATGCCGGTGGCTCGTTTTTCGTTTAAAATGTTTAAAAATCATTATACAAAGGCACGATGGTTAGGTATTAGCGACAACTCTTATCGTTAGTGCAATAGTGCCTATACACTGCAATAGCCGTATGTAACACTATACACTAAAAAAACCATAAAAAAATTACCAAAAAACGGAAATTTTTACGCAAAACTACGTTTTGACAAAATACATCTTTTTTAAATGCTTTAACTTAAAAATCAAAAAAATGTTTACAAAATATTTATATTAGCGTTTTCTACGATACATGGCTAAGTTTTCAAAGTATTTTGACTATTTTTGTTCTATTTATAGACAATTGAAATCTTTGATTTTTAAGAATTTTTTTTTTTGAAATATGAATAAAAAATATTTAGCTGTCCAAAATACTTAGAAATTTATTCCAAGGCTTATAATAAGTTGTCCTTATCGTAATTAAAAAAAAAAAATCGAAAATCGAGTGACACACATTTTTTTATAAACCCGTGAAGTTCAAATTTTTATGAAATATGTCAAATACGCGATAATTTGCAAGTTATTTTGTAGTTGAAAAATCATAACATTTTTGGTATTTATAGGTTCAAAGTTTTAACACAAGATTGTCCGTAAGTTTTGTTTAAATATCTATAAAAAAAAATGCTACTGATTATTAAGCAATTCATAGGCATTTGAAATATTCGATTTTTTTAATTAATTTTTAATAATAATTGATGATAATCTAACTACATACGCTATCGCTCAGCTAAATGCCACTGTTCTGACGTTTACAAAACAAAATGTGTACAATATTGCAGTGCACCATATCAATGTACCTGCCGCTGCTAGATTAGATATTATACATCATTGAACACGAGACAAATTGCATTCGAATGAAATCATTTGTTTTTCCTAGTTCAGACGCACTCGTCCGCCGCTATACACATACGAGTAATATACTGCTAATGTCATAAACACACGTGTATATAAACGTATATTATAGTTTTAACATGTTTTATCGTGTTATTACAGAAAACTTGCAAACACAATAAAAATGTTCGTGCCATTTTCTTTTTTTCCAAACGACAACCTCAATGTAATATATTGTCGTTCGTAGGTATTCACATACTATATGAAATAAGGTTCACGTCACACGTCAGGGCTGTATTAGGGCATAGGCACTGTGTCTAGGGTCTACGAAAATAAAACGTGTGACTAAGATTTAAAACTTCACCGAGCGTTAGTTCTATTATACAAGCGATTACGGTTTCGGATAAGATTGGATGACACGGTTATAAACCATTATTATGTTATTATTTATCACTGCTCGGTTAAAACGAGTCGTTTAACAACAATATTACGACGTCCATCTACACGATTACAATAATTGCAATACTACAAGATCCGCCCATGAAGTGTGAACTTTTATATACGAGTATACAGAACATCAAAAATAAAATGAGAACCTTAACTGTATTATCTTACGAAATTCGATTTCTTGGTAAATCAATTATAAGACAAATATACATGGCGTTATGTAATTCAATTTTATTATATGGCATAACATTTTGGGGAGGCACAAATAGATCAGAAATCAATGCATTACATACTACCCAAAAAATGATTATTAAAGTAGCTTTCTCCCTATCATTAAACTACCCATCAGGGAAATTATTTAACCATACAAATATATTACCTATTTATAAACTATACATAAGACAAATTCTAATAAAATCCATACAAATGCTTAACATTACAGAAATTATAGACACAAGAACAGGGAAGTTCATTAAACCATCATTTACATTATTAACCAGTTCAAGAAACTCCCCCGAATACGTGAGTAAAACAATATTTAAAATCTAAATATAGAAGTAAAGAGTCTAATAAAAAATCTATGTGAAACACATTCAAATAATACCAATGATATAACTATTAAAAATCAGATTAAAAAAACAATTAACAAAATAGTTAGTGAGCTTGATGAGAATGTGTGTGTTAGTAAAATTACAAAAAGTCACTTTGTATATTTATAGATTTTCGTTAACATTCATGTAACTTTGGGTTAATAATATCATTTAGTGCTATTTATTATACCGAATGAACTAAGTTATATTTTTATTATATAATTATTTTTAAGTTAAACAAATGTTTAAAACTATAAGAACTCCATATACCAGATACGAGCACAGCTCAGTTGGTATACATATCAGCTTATCGATGTATTTTTATTAATAAGATTCTATGTTATTTGATTATACTGAAATAAATAAATACGTAGGTATTGTTTATTTCGAATACTGCTGTCAGGCACTCACGTAAGTTTAATGATTTGTATTACTTTTTGTCTGTTATATTATACATTATTATAAACTGAGGTGAAAACCATTTTTAATTTTATTTACATCATAGTAATAATTTGATAAGAAAATTAAAAATATTAATAAACATTTGGTATTAAAAAAATTAACAGTAGGAAAGGACTTATAATATTGTGATTTATGAGATTTTCCAAAACTTTTTAGTAATAAATTATGAATTTTTATTTATTAGACATACGAATCACATTACACATGAGTTATATTCAACTTTTCAAAATGAAAAGGTCAGAAACAATTATAAATTAATTTTTTCTTGTAATTGGTGTATATTGTATCATATGCCGACTATACTGTTATATTCCAAAATGCTGAGTTAAATAAATACGTTTATAAATTTACAATACAAATATATTAAAACTATTTTACCTAAAGTAACCTAAGAACAGTGGCGTACCTATGGGGGGTAACAGGGGCATTTGCCCCCCCTCCCGAGAAGTTTTTTGATGCCATAATGCAAATTCATTGTCCAACTTAAATAATGTAAATATTAAAATATAATAATATAAAATGTCAATATTCGTCCAAATTAGGATTAGGAGTTATGGTCACATATAGTCACTATTTTATAATGTAGTTATAACTTATCATTGATATCAAGCGATCAATATGAGGACGTTATCATGAACTACTTATTTTGTATCTACTATCTACGAGTTTAACGAAGTTAATTGTTTTTTTCCTTGTTTTGTATTAAATATTGTTTGAATTAATTGTCAAATGTTATTCATTATGTTTAAATCTGGCAGTAAAAAAAGAAATTTAGATTTTGTTATATGATTCATGTTTTAAGTATTTAATAATAATTTATAATAAAGTTTCAGATTACTTATATTATAACCATAAAAAATTGTGCAAATTAATCTATGCCCCCCCCCAAATAAAATGTTTCACAGGTACGCCACTGCATAAGAACCTAAAGTATAAACAGAAAATTTTTTTATGAAATATCAACTATAAAATAACTTGCAAATTATCATAATTTTAACATATTTTATACAGATTTGAATTTTATGGGTTTATAAAAAAAATTTGAGTAAAACGATTTCAAATTTTTTTTTTGTTACGATGAGTATAACTTATAATAAATCATGTATTCAATTTTCAAGAGTTTTCGGACGATCAAATTATTTTTATTGGTATTTCAAAAAATAAAACATAGAAAAATCGAAAATTTAAATTGTCTATAAATAAGTCAAAATATGTCAAAATACTTTGAAAACTTAATCATGCATAGAAAATGTCAATGTAAACATTTGGTGAAAATTTCAAGTATTTGCAGTTTTTTGTTTTTGAGTTAGAGTATTTTAAAAAAAATGTAATTTGTCAAAACGTGGTTTTACTTAAAAATTCGTGTTTTTTCGTAATTTTTTTATCGTTTTTTTCGGCGCTTTTAAAAAGTATTGAAAAAGTTTGATTTTTGACTTGACCAGGCACTATCTATATTCACTTTTCTTTCAGAAAAGTTGCTGTTTAAGAAAATTGAAATTTTACTAAAAGGCAGCTAAAAAATAGAACAAAAATAACACTTGAAACACGGACTAAACTGTTTAAACGAACCATTTGAATAATATTGGTGTCTACATATAATATTCGAATCGTATGCGGTTGGACGAACACGCGAATGGATAGCATAAATGTTGATTAAGGTATCGCGTTAATATGGAACGATAAAATTTTATAGCAGTAATCATACAATTTTATGTTTAAAAATTGTCCAATTTAAGATGTAAATATTATTCAAGTCATTTTTTCTCGTTAAATAATTTATACGCAATCATTTGCAGACTATACGAAAATCACACATCAGCCATGTATTTTGTAACAATAAAGATTCAATTTGTGTTTTGAATTGTATACATTTTATTAGAACACAACAATATAGCCGCATCGTTTCACTTGGAGGATTGTCGAAAACGATCGGACAATAGCCAAAGATACTTTTTCAGTACATTTTTAATTTAATCATTGAGTGGAATTGATTTAATACCGAAGAAAATATACTTGAAAATATGTTCTAAGCACCAGCATATAAACTATTTTAGTGAGCAACTTTTCAATACGTTTTATTAGGTAAACATAATATTGAATATCTTATGTACCAAACATCAAGTAGGTATACAATCCTAAGAATTTTCACCGTATTCTTGTAAAAGATTAAAAGAAAAGCGGTTTTTGAAATTTTTAAATATTTCTTAGCGAACCAAACTTAATAACTGCTTTTTAAAAAAAATCATAATGTACCCGAGTGAAAAATAAATAATAACAATAACTATTATAACGAACCACGCGACATACATATTTATGCTTGATATACGCTTTTTGATTAATATTAGATGTCATAAACTATGATAAAACGGTGTCGTATGGGTATATCTTCTGCTATTTTCATGTAAGTATCGATATTGGTCGAATCGTAATTGGATATTTTTAACTATTGATCAGTTTATAAAGTTTATACTAGGGCGTTTTCACGAACGTGTCATAATATTATATTTGGACATGTTTTTTTTTTTTTTACAAGTCCGAATTTCTGCGGAGGCGTAGACGTGTATTTTTCTTGGTAATTTGTACACGCGTAAAACGTACCTATATTTATAAAAACAATGTTATGGTCAGCGAGTGTTATTTGGACCGAGAGAAAATATGTACTTGGAGAAGCGTGAATATTTTTAATTCGGTATAGGTACATAATTATATTATGGTTATGTATCCTTAAGGTTCGGTACTTCTGAACACGGTGCACGCCCAAATAGATGTTTTTTCGTTGACTTTCATGTCCAAGTCAACTTATCATCAAGAAGGATGTTTAGACTCGCAGGGATATTTGGAGTACATTCGCTGGGAGTCGTCTAAATGTGTGCAATTTTCTTCCCCTGGGTCGTAGGTGCGTTGGCGCCAGGCGATTAGCCAAATATTTAATAAAGTCATATTATGTGAGAACCACCGCGGTGGCGCGGTTAAATCTACTGTTCGTTCGCAACGTTTTACCAATATTTGTTTGGCGAAAAATGTTAATCGTACGAATGAATATAATAAGTGGATGTGATTGTCGACGATTTGATACGAGTTAATCGTTATTGTCATAATATATCCGTAGATGTGAATTGTATTGAATTGTTATTGTGTTTAAGTGCCGTTTATAATAAAATTAAGGTCACATTAAACACGTATAGTGAAATTTTTATCCTTTAACCGACTGGGAAAAGTGACTTGAATTTTTCAATAAAATTATAAAATTATAAATGGGTATACAGTAAAATAGGTGCAAGTTATTATGGACATTTCAATTGATTTATTGGTTTCACAATAATTAGTAAAATAAAAGTAAATGTAAGTGTATAAAAGAGGGTAAGTTCATCCGGTAATTCAATATTTACTATATTATAATAAATCGGTGTAAATGAGATTATTATGTATACTACAATATTATGTGTAGGTATGTTTATGTTTATGTTTCCAATTCGTTTAATCCTATTTTGTGAAATCTTGGGGGACAAAATCAAAAAAGTGGAAAACTCAATTTAAAGTAGACTAAACGACCAATTTAAATCAGTTTCCAAAATTCCGTGTACCTACCGATGATTGACACAATATATAATATCATCCGTACCGCTGTGGCAAAAAATGACGAATTAATAGGAAACCGATTTTGATACAAATAATTATGTATGAGTATATTGATACATTTGTGTGTTGATTTTTTAATAACTTCTCGTGTATACGAAATACAACAATGTTATCATCCATTAGGGTATTGTTTTCGGATTTTTTAGTTGAACCGTGTACCGAACCAGTAGAAAACAAGTAGAAATCTCCAAAAAAAAAACGCAATATTGTCTCAATACGGTTTTGAACGCGTACACGGTTTATATAAATTGATAGGTATATAAAACAATGATGTGCACACGCGTGTTTGTCTTATATGTGTAATTATTTACACAATTCGACCAACTTCGTGTCTCGTTCGGCAGAGTTGAAGTATATATCGGTGAGTGCGTTTTTGTACCGCATGCGAATGTAATAATTTATAGTAAAATAATAAAACCACTCGCGATGAAATGGATTGGTAAAAAAAAAAAAACCAAAACAATTGGATAAAATCAAACAGAAATTAAATAATAAAACCGAGCCGCGCTGAGTGCCGTGACCGCTAAACTTTTCTTTTAATTAAAATGAAAAGTTCAAGCATATTATGTCTAGTACTGAACTTGATACAACTTCTTACGTTGAAACGACCCGTATCGGTAGAAAGCAATTAATAGTTTAAAATTAAATTCGTTAGTCGTTACTGTATGATACATAAATGCATTGTTGTATACTCGCATTGGGATTACATTTTATACGTAAATTATTACGAACAGATTGATAAGGAAAAGCATATTGGTATGCTCAATGTATAATTCAACGAATACAATATTTGTTTTGAGTATTTTTCATCAAAAACAGTTTTAAGTGTATGCAAACCTTGGCCTTAAATTTGTTTTAAGTGTACATTACGTAATGCATAATTTTTTTTTTCTTAAGTCTGTATATAATTACAAAAATAGTTACGATGAATATATCATGTATGAATATATTGCTGTCGGTTAATTTTTATTGTCTGTTAATATTGATAATTACATAATGCCGGTTAACCGTGCGGAGAATTGTAATTTCAGGTTTAGACTTAAACAATACGAAATACATTATATTATTATAACCGCTCGTCCCTCGCATTCTTGATATTAATAAAAAAAAAATAAAAATTTAAAAAAAAACATTTTATACGAAATAAATTACTATGGAGAATTATAAGATATATTTTAATACCTATATTACGGTGCACGGTCATTGTTAATATCCCGGAATTATGATCTCATATTTTCCTCCACAATTGTGACACAAGAAAAAAATAAATAAAAATAAAAAAGATACGTTTCTCGGAGAAAGAAAAAACACCTAACCGAGTTCTGGAAGTTTAACAAATAAAATTTAATATTTATTTGGATTTCGTTAATAGCTTCAGTGCCAAAGTTCAGGGAGAGTCGAACGTCGTACATATAACGTTTTATCGTCTTGACCGGCAATCAAATAAAAAACGATATATCTGCACTGGCTTTTTGACAAAACTTCGTATTCCGTGCCTCGTTAGGTTATTAAAAAAGCTTTAAGACCCAGTTATGAGAAAACATGCGAGTTATGTCACACAAGTGCCACTAAATTTTCGATACATTTATATATATTTATTACATAAAGTATATTATATTCACCGTAATCCCATTCGCCTACCCGGACCCATAAAGTCAACGCCAAGACATATTGTATCTGTCAGCCAACGGACGTACAATATACGAACGCATGAAAAAAATGTTAAAAATCCAATTAGATACGTTCTATAAAATAGAGTTTATTTTTGCTTTTCGAATTTTTTATCCCAATAACCGCACCGTATAATTCCGTCTGATGTTTTCAAACGTTACGGTTTTTTTTTTTCCGTACGGTATATTTTATATTCGATTCATATCAGGTATTTAAGAAAATCACATTCATTAATTTATAGTATGCAAAATAGGTCTGACCATTGGAATTTCGGTAAAACACGATATCTAACACTGTGTAAAATTTCTAAACGGCTTTTGTCGCATAAACAATAATTTGAAAATCGCACTGCGATATAGGTACTGCAGTCATGTCGAATTTTTAATTTCGGTGGATAATAATAATAATAATAATAATGCATCATATCTAGTAAGTAATATGCGAAGACCATATCTCAAAATGCATATATCATTGACGCTATAATACACACTCTGTATCAACGGGTTGTTTGTTCGTTTATGGTAGCAAAGGGTCCATGCTTTTTTTTGGGATATTTTAGAAATTTAGAAAATTGGTTAGCTGTTACAAAAATTTATAACAATAAAATAAATCATTATAAAGGCTGATGGTTATGTTGGTGTAAACAAAAATTAACATAAAAAGTTATCAAGAAATATTAAGGAAATAACTGTTGTTGATGAAGTATTATAAGAAATTTGTTTGAATCTGAAAACACTGTGTACATCAGCTTCAGGTGCTAATGAAATATAAATAGTATTTTTTTTTTAGTATATAATACTATATAATATATGAATACATATATAATTATAAAAATTAATTTAGCAATGAAATTAGAAATGTTCAAAGAAATCATATGTTTTGTAAGCCGTTTACATTTTAAACCCCCCTCTCCGAACTTCTAAGTGAAAAGCTAGAGCCTTCCGTGTTTTAACATGTCACAACAAGTACACACTATTAATAAATTAATATAGTAGTATCAATCCAAAAACATAAAGCTGAGCAGAGTTTTAATCGTTTCTGTTCGGTTATGTTCTTATCTCTCTACATAGTTCGATCGTCGCAAGTTGAACTTATGAAACGACTTGAATACATTGTCGAATAGCAACTTGGCAACAAGTTTAATCGCGCCGATATTGAGTTATATTATATAGTGTCGAAAATCCAAGAACGTTTGTACAGATTAGCGTAATATTATGATGAGTGAGGACAGAGGTGAAAACCGATCATCATCATACGACAGAGGATCAGCTAATACAGTTCACTAAATGGACTTGAATGTTCGAAATCGTCGGTCTATGTACTAGCATTGATTATAAATAGGTTTTTATCAATGGTATAATTAGGGTAATTTCATCAATCATCAGTTAAATAGTGGATCAACTAATCTCGGTTATTAAATTAACTAAAGGTTAAAATAATTTCAATTTTATTAATCAAATTTAATCCGAGTTTAAGTAAACTGAATTTTACAAAAACTGAAGGTTTATTTATTAAAATTATTAAATTTACGGCACTAATATGAACAATGTTGTTGCTTTCATATTGTTAAATTGTTTTGTTATCAGTTATAATTTTTATTTACATTACAATATTTTTAATTTAATATTTATATTATACACATTACATTGAAAAAAAAAATGCCTCGCTAAAAATATATTCATTATTTTAATAATATTTTATGCTGTCGAGTAATTTACATGAAACAAAACCTCAGCGATTTTCCGACGGTAATAGCACGATTTCTATACGAATAATAAAAATAAAATTTGAATTAAAAAGATACAATATACACAAATAATATGAAATAATTAGCGCTGAGTGATTGTAAAATACAAAATATTTTAAAATTAAGTAAACTATGTCTATACTGTTTTATATAAATGTAATATAACTGGTCTGATATGTTTATTGATATTTTACTTATGCGCAAAATTTATTACTTGTTCTTGGATCATTTTATGTGCAATTTTAAAAGTGTTTTTATTAAGACGCAACCTCGCAAAAAAATCACAATCGTCCTATTTATTTACATGATCTATGCGTGTTATCAATAAATATGGTCTTCTAATGTTGCAATATCTATTTATATTATTTAATCTATATTATATTCTTTTTACACTTATGATAATATGAACTTGAACTAAGTTTAAATACTAAAACTGGCCAAAATATCTCAGGTTAATCTGTAGTTATTCTGGTCCAGTTAAAATTTAACCGAGTGATTATAAAATCACATTTTTAGTTTAACTAAAGTGTGACTTTAAACCGAGTTTAAATTGTCTTGACTGACAATTGATAAAATGTACCACGATTTTTCTATAAAATTCCCTGATCTCCGTCGCCGCAAGATCGTCATCGTGGATAACTGGGGTCCCAAAATAAAATATACTTCAATATACCTACCGATAAAACTGTTGTGTACCATATTACACTATATGTGATATGCCATATGGGTAAGGTCGGTGGTTGTTTTCTATTAATTAAACATATTTTATCCGTCTAATGTAGCCCTCGTGCTTCACGAACGATAACTATAAGGTAGGGTTTGACGATTTCGTTATAAACACGTCTTTTCACCCAAATAATATCATAAATTATCATATATATATTCACCGTATATTATTATAGATTTCGTGTTAAAACGATATGATGATCTAAACCGGCTCCTGCCTACGCGTATTTACGGCTATAAATAATGAAATATTATTTTTACATCCACGCGTTGTATATCGAAGAAAAACAAAAAAAATAAATAAATAAATAAAAAATATCATCACCTGCACGCGCCTATAATACTACGACGACGGCAACGGCGACGATTATAGTATATAATAATAATAACACGTTTTGCTCTATTAAACGCGGAAGGCGTTTTGTAGGTTAAATTAACAGAACGAAATATCCTATATTATATGTATTATTATTATGTAAAAATTATTATTCATTCTCGCGGCGCGTTCAGCCAATTTAACGTTTAATAACAACGTGCGTAAAAGCGGAAACCTACGCCGTACACACTATAAGTACCTAGGTAGGCACTACTGCATGTCTACCATATTATACATACATATTCATCAACGTACGCGTGCATCTCTATAGCCATCAAATGATAAATAAAATAGGCGTTATAAATCCGGTACGTAATAATTGAATTTTATATCATTACGATGTAGTATTATATTATTGTTGTTCGCGCTTACGGCGATTTTTACTGTTTTTACACGCACTTTGCTTCCCAACACTGAAAGTGCAATAATAATATTATGCGCGCTCTTGAAACAAACCCGATCGTTTTGTACGTTATTAATTTTCTCTCCTACATTATATTATGTTTTCACGGCCCGTGCGGAACGGTCCAAAGTCCGTGCACGAGTCCACAACGAGCAGTGCACGACACTATTTATGGTATATTATGTTTAGTGGCGTACGTATTTAGCCATCTTATATCCTTAGTGATGGGCACAACCTAATGGAAACTATCGAACTAGTCAATTGTTTAAAACTATCGAGTTATTCACAAACTAACGAATGATTCGATAGTACCATCGAACTATTCAACTATCCCCCCTCATATAGCAGACCTAAATCAGTCAACTTAATTATGAAATCATCGTTCGAAAATAACTATCAAATACTTTCTTCGATTGTTCGTATAAAACTATCTAATATTTCTTCGATAAAAACTATCAAACACTTTTTTCAACGGTTAAAAACACTCAGTCATGCAATTTTTCATTCGAATATTATTGAAATATTGTTTAAGTAAAACTATCGAATTCAGTCGATAGTCAAAATTATTCAGTTATGCCCAACACTACTTGTACCTCTCAGGGCAACATTTTCCTGACACCTCTAGCGCTCTCCCAAGAAATTGTTACCACCCACTGTCGTGTACGTTAATATTGAAGTCGTTCGTATGGACACTAACACACAACTTAAAAAAGGGGACACTTGTAAACTGCCAAAAATAGTCTATAACGATCGAGTCACACGAGCGCCATAGAAGACCCCCTATAGTTCACAGTCTTTATTTTATAATCATATTATACATTTTTGGTCTGGGTGTTACAATTATTCTACATATAAACTTACTGACTGTATGTCCATGACCAAAATTATACAGTATGTATACGTACATGCGTATTTCTATGTAACAAGATATTTCTGTGATGTTTCTCTTGTGTGTACTAACTATACTGGTGAAAGATCTTTTTCCTGATTAAAATGTTTAAAAACCGTATACTGTTACAAAATAATCTACAGAACTTTGGAATTTCAAACATTAAAAATGAATTTGTAAAATCTCTAGACTTGGAAGATGTAATTCCAACTTTTTAAAATAAAAAAGTCCGAAAAAATAATCACGTATAGATGAACAGGATAGACAAGTGAACCGTTGCAACGACGACAGTGACTAATTTTATGATAAAAATATTACTTATTTTAGTATTAAACTATAATTTAAAAATTTTTGTTTGACATAATCATGTATTAAACATTAGTAAACATAAATAAAATGTTAAAAAATGAAATTTGTTTTTAATTTGTAATTAGCACATGACCTTTTTTTTTACTCTTTACGGCCAATTAGGCCCGTCCGGCACTGGGTGATATACACTCTGTGTGATTGACCCGATTCGTGATTTTTTACTTTTATGTACACACACACACACACACACGTCGGAACCCCGTGGGTATACAGAAACGATATTATAATTGATAAGATGCGTTTTCTCCTGAACGTCCCGACCGTTTTACCCTCGTTGCAGATCGCCCGAAACAAAGTCCGAACACGTATCGACAGGGTGGAAATGGTGGAATATTATAAAGGGCCAGTCTTATCGGGAATGTGAACAATGCACCGCGCCGCCGTTGCCCATCGAGATATGATTACGATAATCGAGCCAATACGCAATTATTATTATTGTAGTAAGTGGCTATAATATCATATTGTACGCGACGTAGGTACGCCGTATAATACCCGTGTCTCCAATTCATCACAAGCATCGAAACCGAAAGTGGTTCGTAAAGTATTTATTTTTTTTTTTAGAAATACGTTCGGAAATGTAGCCGCAAATTCGAGACCGTGATGTGGTCTCAGTTGAACGTATACACGCACGTGTCGATGTATTGGCCGAACGACGACCGGGGGCTAAAAGGAAATAAAGGAAATATTGATGGCGCGTCTTGGGCTCGACGAAAACATTAAACCGCATAGGAACGTACACAAATACGTGTATACTCGTCTTGTTGGGGGAAGCTGAATGCTGTATTTTCGTACTGCTTATAATGATCACGGTAAATGTGACCATTATTTCGCGCGTCGATACCTGGACGTATTTATGCATTAATCGATGGCTGGCAGTCACGATAAAACCGTGCTATAATAATTGTGCGCACACATATTCCGTTACGATATCCACATGTAAGTGATTGTGTGCACGTATTAGTATCATAATAAATTAAGGTTCGGAAGTTATAGAAGTTATGATTTGTAAAATACGCGTGAAAAAAATTATAAAAATATGTAAGAAAATGATTTTAGTTATAAAAAAAAGAAAAAATAATTATATACAGAAAAAAAACGAATTAATGGAAATTTCGAAAATGTTATTTTCATACGCCCAAAATCATAATCATAAACGCCCTCGTCGATCCGGTGCGTTAGAACCTCAACAATAATGTAAATCGAAAACGAGTGTATGAAAACGACGCGTGTGGAACGCGTGGCTGTGAAACGGATCTGACAATGGCAATAAATGACTACGTTAAGTACATCGAATTTTTCATTCGATATTGTTTAATATACACATAGGGTTGAGAAAGAAAAAAAAATCAATTATTTTAGAAAAATATGAAATATGCAATTAATATATGCACGCGAAATCAATGAAATGTGTATATTTTTTTTCAACTAAAATTGACAAAATACGGAAAACGTGCATTTCAAATTTTCGATTTTTTAACTCACCATTGTGTAGTTTGGATTTCTATAGCTACTGGGCCGTTGTAAATTGAGAGTTATATGTACGGGACAACATATTATGCGATTCCTAAAAATTCCCGAGCCCCAATTATATAGGTAATATACCACGTGAACCTTCTATGGAGATTTCTCCTCTTATTCGTCCCGCTCCGCACACACATAATATTATGAACCACGCATAAGTCGTACGATAACCCGGGTTGCGGTATAGCGGGCCCTTCGGAGGACTTGTTCCGAAGAAATTTACCGAGGAAAACGACATGGTATACTACTATCGGTGTATACATAATATACGTTGTACATAATGGGCAAAGGTCGTGTACCCCACGTGCGTGTAGGCTCGCACGCACGCACGTCATCGCCAATACGGGTGTGTGTGTGTGTGCATTATACATACATACGTACGCATACACACATACGCATGCCCATGTGTGTGTATTTATAAGCGTGTATGCGTGTATGTCCGATGATGCCGGTCGGCTAATCGTCGGCCGAATCCTGCGCGCGGGAAAGGAGACGTGCGTGCGTGAGGAAGGTGGGTGAAGGCTAAACAAGGACCCTATACGGCGCGTGTACATATATAAGCACATCGTGTGTGTGTGTGTGTGTGTGTGTGTGTGTGTGTGTGTGTGTGTGTGTGTGTGTGTGTGTGTGTGTGTGTGTGTACACGCCGCCGTGGCTGTTCGGTCGTGTATATGTATAATTATTGATTATTGCCCGCGATTTCGCGAAAAAGGGTGCTTTTCGGGTCGCTTTCGGGCGAAATAAGGACCGCTAGGGGTAGTTGGCCGGCGGTGGTGCGGTCCGAAAGGGATGGCACGCGCAAAGTGAACGGAGAGACGCAAAGGTCGACGCGGACAAGTGGGACGCGGAGGGTATACGGATGGTAGGGTAGGGTGTATAAAGGGTACGAGGGTGAGAGCAGGGAGACGACGGGAAAACTGCACACGCGCGCCCCCGTGCTATACATATACATGTGTGTGTGTGTGTGTGTGTGTGCGTGTACCAGAGACCGGGGCGAAGAGGCATTATTTTTACCGCAATGAAAGTCGGTTGTATTAAAATCCCACGTCGACGACGACAAGCCGGGTGGGTGGAGGAGGAGAAGGGGGACGCGGGGCGAATGGCACGTCGACGGGTAGAGGGGCCCCGTTGCTGTTGGTAACCGTTCGGACGCAATCATGTGTAAAGCTCGCACATTTACAATCCGAACCGAGTACGTATACAAGGCGGCGGCGGCGGTCGTATACATTATTTTGCGTCCGGGGCGAAATCTCGGGATGGAAAACGGTCCTTTATCCTTTCCTTATATTCCTTCTTTTCTTTTGCCTCCTCTCTTCGAACCCTCCCACCGCCGCTGTACCGTTACCACACTCTTTTTCTTCTCCTTTTTTTCCGCCGTATTTTTCTTTTTTTTTTTTTTTTAACCCCACCCGGGAATATAAAGAGGAGTTTCCTTTTTATCGGACGGCAATATAACCAACCCCCTCCGCGTCCGAACGTTTCTTTTTCCATCGACGACGGGATTGCTTTTCGATTGGTCCACCGTTGTCGGCTTTTTTTATATTATTTTTTTAAAGGTCCAACGGTTTATTTTTAAATTTTTTTTAGTTCAACTCCCCTCCGGTAAATATAAATATACATACATATAACGCTCTACTCATATCGTATCATAATATATTTACATGCATACATAATACAATTCTCGACCAATCACATCATGTGAAAACACGCCTAAACTCGGTATTGCAGCAACAGTATTTGCACCATTTGTACTCCAAAAAATTATCAATAAATTGTGCTAAAAAAGTATACCGTTCATTTTACTATTCTAATATTTCAAATTAAAACAGTCGTATTTCCATATTAACTATAATAAATCTTATATATTACTACTATAAAGTATAAACACGTTCGACTTATATTTATATATAAACATGCACGCAGTCTTGGTTGTTTTGATTCCTCCGTCGAACACAGCAATACGAGAGTAAATTTTTGAATTCTCGAACTTTGTACGCATCACGCTCCAGTTACGACCGTTCACGAAGTTGTTTAATCTGAAACACTGTAACAGTATAAACAGAAGTATACTATTCAAAACAAACCGAGTTAATCCATCAGTTGTTTTTGTAAAAGTATCTGTTTAAAATACCTTTTTATTATGTAAAACACTATAAAAGATGATGTTACTGACTGCCAGAGTATCTCGACTTTGAACAATAAAAATTTGAAGAAAATTAAACGTTTTTACGTGCAGGTGCTGAAAAAATACTGGCATTACTTAATTTATATTATTAACAGTGAAGTAAGTTTTGGACACAACAAACACATTTATAATTTAGATTGAACCACACATTTTCCACAGTCCCATTGTAGCAATCTTATTTTGAATACCCAATGATAATAATTTCTTGAATTTTAAATTTTCTTCCGTTCCCACTTAATACCTGTACAAAAAATAAATAAATCACAAATTATAATCAATAGTAATATACATTACTTTAATGACATTAATTTTTTGTGAGACTTATTATTTATGCTATAAACTAATTTATATTTATATTTATATTTTTTTAATAAATTCTGTACAATCTAAAAATAGAAATGTTACATGGAAATTAAAAGTGTTACCTACATGAATAAGTAGAATAGCTTTTAAGAAAACCACTAGCCATGAGGTTATTAAGATATACCTATAACCAGTGGCGCACCCAAGGGGGGCTTTGGGGCCAAAGCCCCCCCAAAAAATATACTTTTTACTTAATTCAACAATATTATAGCATATTTTCACTAATATAGTACTACAATGATGATTAATTAAACATATAACATAACATATAATAATAATAGTAAAAAAATTACCATTTATAATTTGTGGTAATTATTTACTTGTGTGTAAAGAAAATAGAAAAATGTTTAAGCCCCCCCCCCAAACAAAAATCCTGGGTGCGCGCCTGCCTATAACATATAATGAATGTGCAGCACAAACAATCGTTCAATGTAATAAAAAAAGTATTGAAAGTAAAATACTTTAGAATTGCAATTGATCAGTACAATATCGTTCAATTAGAAGTTTTAAAAGTTTTTTTTTTTTTACAAGTTTATTGAAATTGTAAAATGTTATTCTTAAGCTCAAAAACAATGAAGTTTATTCATATATAATTAATTTTAATTGGATAATAATTAGTAACATTATTTTATTTTATCATTATATCATTACTATTAAAATCAAATGCAATGAAAAATTGTATGAACGATTAAAGTTGTTGGTTGTAAAAATGTGCTAAATTATAGTTCTAGAGAATAAAATCGGTTGACTAGGTATTTATGTTTTATAGTAAGCATAAAATTAAAATACATTTAAACTAAATTTATTATCTTAAAAAGTCTATCAAATCTACCATTATACAGCTAAATTGGTACATAAAATAAATGTATAATATACATGTATTAATATACCTCGACAATTCGTTCAAAAAATGTACATTTTCGTGTAATTAAACTTCTTTTTAAACTGCCTATTTCTAGAATAACTACAAAAGTCGTATTGATCATGACCGCATGCAGAAAATTCAGTTTATATGTTTGTATATAATATTAACTACACTCGATAGACGGAAGTGCGTTTTGGCATGGCGGAGGGAACGAATGTGATTCAGACTCTAAAACGTCAAGTACATCAAAGTTTTATAATCTTACAGCCTGCAGACCATATATCCTGTGCAGTTTCGGTTAGTTTTTATCGTGCATACAAGCTAATTCGGAATAAATTGGTGCGTTTAATATTGCACCGACGAATCGCTGTACAAGACAATCATGCAATCCATAATATTTCGTATAATAGGTACCTACCGCATTATGACTTATGATTAAAGCTAGGAACTTCATGCTCCAAAAAACTTCCAAATATATGCATGCATTTAAGCCGTTAAAAATATTAAAATACGCTCTTATAATATGGTATTTTTCATTGAAAACCAAAAATTAAAAATTTATTTATTATTTATTATTTTCATTTCTTCTTCTTCGAGCTTATTGACTTTAAAAAAATAAACGAATAATTTCAATTATTAATAAATATAGTGTTTATGATATGATAATTTTTAAAATCTTACATAAATGATCAAATTTTTAAAATTTTTTAATCATTTTAATCTTTTAGAATTCATAATAAATATTGTAATATAATACGTATATAATTATACTTTGTATATTTCAAATACAAATAAAACAGAATATGCACTTATAGGGAAAAAAGAGCTAAATGTGTAAAATATGCAAAATAAAAATTACAACCTTTAACTCCTATTGCTATTCCATTGAACTTAACTATGTTTTGAACAGTTATTGAAAACATGCAAACTCCTATTAGTCCCTAGCCTTACTTATGATAGTATATGACGTATATATGTAGTCAATTAGTGCGTAACAATGCCCATTGATATTGCCCGGGGAACGCACCGGGTAAAATGTTATTGCTGTACGTTAACGTAAACAGTATAGTCGGCAATCGAATGGAAAGGTCGTTCTCTGTAGTAGGTGTACGAGTATATACCTATCTAACGGCAGACTATATGATATTCTTATAAATTTAAATCATCGATCAAGGATGCTTTTCCAATCGTTCTCACGACCACACGTATAGTCAATTAACACGGCAGTGCAAAACACAACAATCTGCACAAGATGAACGCATGTTACAGTATGGTAATGTCGCAGTATAGGTGCCGTTGAAAAATCTATGTTTCATAGCTCGGTGCAGTGCAAGATTTAAAACTTCGATCACAGAAAATCATTGTAAATGGATATTGGGACGAATGGATAGGATACTTTTCGACTTGAACTCTTTAGTACTTTAGTGCCACGGCACTGGCGACAAGGGTGTGTATATATATATAACGCATCTTTCGCGTTTTACGATTATTCGGAACAACTTACTGCGGGTCGTCTATCGAAATTATTCTCCTGCGATATACGCCTATAGAAACGAGCCACCACCGAAGTGATAACTGCGGTATACAGACAACAGTAAGGTACACCTTTTTATCGGCTATCGATGTATTCGCCGGAAAGATGCAATAAATAAAAATGGATTTTCGAGTGAAGGCCGATGCTTGTTTGGCTTTTCACACCGCATTTGCAACAAATATTCGTACGCGAATATCTTCGGGTTCATTTGACACCGGTGCTTTAACTATTAGCGTTTCATCGACGTAATTGCCATAACACGTGTAATAGTCACGCGTTCGTCTCGAAAATTTTTCAAAAATATCACTGGCTCGTGGCAGCGGTTATGACCATTATACGGCCAATGAGTACACCTGTGAGATACATGTGCGACGGGGCGTGTATGGGATGTAATTGAAAATGTTGGATGGGAAATAAATAATCGAATACATTAACGTGTGTAAAATTTAAGCACAATGTTTGCGCGCAACGAGCGTAGAGCATAATAATATTATCATTGTGAACAGACGGCGTCTGCAGGTATCATAATATGTAAAAAAATATATGCAACAACGACGGTGTAAGCACACGCGAATACGCATTTATATTGTTGTGTTCGGCAACAAACATCGATAATATAACAATAATAATAACAATAACAATGGTAATAAATAGTAATAAAATATATGAATACTGTCGTACGGACGTGAGCGATTGGACACGGGCCCGCGGACGAGAAAAATTTGCATTCCCACGACTGTCAACGGCGACGGCGGCGGACGGAATGAAAAAAAAAAAAAAAAAATTGCAGCACACTCGTATAGACTGACCGCAGTATACCTACATATTATTATTATATAGGTACTCGGTGTAAACGGACGGAGCTGATGATAATAATAATAAAAATAGTTATAACCTACGTGTATATTATATTATTATGTATATATATCGTATAATATACTGTGCGACCATGATGCGTTATAGCCCGGTGGACTGGCGATTTTTTCCGCAGCCTCTTCCGCCGCGGCCGTCGTTACGCACCGGTGGGTGGTCCGTCACGTTTCGTTCCGACACACGGAAATTAACCCGAACCGATCCGATTCGTCATTATCATTACCATCATCACACCCTGTTTATTATTATTATTATTAAATTATATTATATCGATACACACACACACACACACACACACACACACACACACACATAGACATGGATTGTGTTCAATTGCTGTGTATACGATATATTATTATTATTCTATTTCTACTTTATTTTTTTTTTCTTGTCGTCCCTCCTTACTCGCCTCGTATTATACATATTACACACGCACACACGCACATGCACAAGCACACATTCACACACACACACACACACTCACTTATGTATAATACATTATACGACGTGTCAGTACAATTCACCCGCACACAATAACGATATCGTATTGTGAAGCCATCGCCGCCACCAACGCGGTCGGTCGTCCGTTTACCGAATACACGTCGTATATATATATATATATATATATAGGTTGTACAATAACGTAAGACTGTCGCCGCCGCCACCCCGTTTGAGGGCTATTGCGTTGTAACACGGCCGCCGCTGACCGTTTCCATTTCCGGTCGTCCGGACGGATTTGAAGAAATGAGAAAAATAAAATAAAATAAAAAATCAATCACATATTTATATCGTACGCGTGCATCGATATTATATTACAATAATATAATCATCACGTTTTCAGTTTCGCTTTTGTTGCAACAGTTTTTCTTTTACATTACAACAACTTAAAAGTCTTAAAACCATAGACGTACACTACGTCATAATAATTATACACGAGTACATTCGTACGCACAATCGTCTCTCACTCAACAGTTTATTATATTATAATAATAAACGCTAGCCCGTCCGTCGTACCGTCGATTTTGTATTACATCAAGCATCGAACACTTTTATCAGAAACTTGAAATCCGTCTTAAACGTCAACAACTGCTAATTCCCCGCGCGATATTTTTTATTATAACGCATTTTGCTTGCGTATTATCAGCCATATCTTCGTGTCCTTAGCAAAAAGTTCATGTTTTTTTTTTTCTAATTCCGCAGAAAAACGTTTAAAAATACCAAAATTAACGAAGTACTAAAAACGCATCTAGGTATTTTAGTCAATTTCCCGTCGATAAATAACATCTGCGTACCTGGTTTATCACAAACCTCACAATCCACGTCGACTTAAAAATTGAAACAATCTGAGTTACAGCTAAAAATAACTGTATAAATTTCACGGTAAATTAATAAATCACACAATTCCACTCGTCTCTAGCCGACGAATCCTGACCAGAAAATCCTCCTCATCGACTGACGTCGGGATCTCTCAAACTCTCTTACTATTAATTAACATTCATCAGAGGGTTCCCAGTGTTCCCACTCTGAGTGCCCCTCTTCATGTTTGTTTGTTTTTTCCTATGCTCATCAAATTTATTTATTCTAAAAAAAAGGACAGCAAATTTATCTTATTATATTGTTTTATCTATTATATTGAAGTCACGACAGTAAAAATTATTGATTATTAAAATTATACATATTGTATTTCAAGTATTTAGGA
Source organism: Chaitophorus viminalis (assembly GCA_025469195.1). Classification (NCBI taxonomy): domain Eukaryota; kingdom Metazoa; phylum Arthropoda; class Insecta; order Hemiptera; family Aphididae; genus Chaitophorus; species Chaitophorus viminalis. The sequence continues at coordinate 201,762 of JAIPRK010000199.1, forward strand.
ATTTTGAACTACTTTTATAATATGTGGCATTTAAAAAAGGTTATTAAGATTATATTATTTTATGTTGTTCTTATTATATCTTAGATTCGGTGGTACAATTTTATTGCTTTATGAAAAGTTGGAAGTTGTTTATTTTGTTGATGTTTATTGGATATTCTCCCAGTGCTTCATGAAGGTTTTATTGAGTATATTATGCTCATATATTTTATTATTATACCAGGAGCGCGTACATGGACGTGTCAAATCTGCATGATAGTGTAATTCTGAAACGTAAATACTTGGACGGTACAAATCTGGAATTTAATAATTAAAAATCCATACAATTTTGAAAACTTATATCCCTAAATAGCTGAATTTCGATGTTTAATGGAATATTGAACTACAGAAGACGTGTTTGGAGGTCCAGAGCAACTAAAATATCCTGACATTTTTTTAATTTTTTAAGACTGTTGCATTAAGATATAATAAAATATAAAAATATTTATACTAGATAGATATGTTATTGTTATTTCAGAAATTGCTTATGAATTTTTTTTATACGAATATTTTAAATACATAGTTTTAGATCTTTAATGCATATAAATGCATATCTTATACAAGTTTTTAGTGCATACAAACATGCTTATTTTAGATATCATGAGGTATTTAAGTCAATCAAATATGTGGTCTATTTGTAATCTGTTTAAAAATCTAATACAAAATTTGATTGAAGTTAATAAATTTATTTTATTTTGTAATTGAGAATTACTTTATACTCAAAATGTCGTACCTGTATGAGTATAAGTATGTATAACTTAAACAGACATATAATTTTAAGGAAGTACATGAACTGTTACCTTTTTGTTGTTCAAAATGTTAGTAGTGTAAGTCATGCATTATTGCATTTAAATCTTTAAATTTTGTAAATTTTTTAATTTTGAATTTAAATTATGAGTATTAGATCCCAAAATTGTCTGTACATAACCTATTTAAAAGTCGATCAATCGCAATGATTTATTTTTTTTATGTATTCAGTATTCGTTTGATTTCAATTAAGTTTGATATTCTTCTTTCTTCGACATTAAACTTATCTATCTAAGTATTTGATACTTAAAACAGTGCAATTCTTGGACTATGCTCATTAATAGCGTTGCATGTGTCATTTTAAGATCAAATATGAAAGAACCACATGAAATATAAAACATTTATAATCAGAACATGATTTAGATAGAGAAAATAGGCCTGCAGGATCATGATAGAGAAAACTTGGCCTTACGATCCGGACACATTAAGGCACATTGGATATTTTGTAAAAAGCATATAAATATTGCATTGTAGTTGTTGAAATTTTCATGTTTTGTTTCAATGCGACTTATTTAAATTGTATAATAATTAGTTATATTATGTCGTCTTATGACTGCGTGATACTGATCTGCAGTGCTCAAATACTACAGCTGTGATTTGTGACAAATAATTATGAACAAATCTATATTGTACAATTAAATAATTATACACGGCATAATGTCTAAAACATTTTAATATTTTTTATTCACACCTGAGGCTGTTACAGCCAAGCATTAATTCGTGGGTGTGTGTGTGCGTGTGTACGTGTGTGCGTGTATGCGTGTGTGCGTCATCCATCGCGACCGCCCTCCACGCGCGCGCTACATCATAGTCACAATCACTAGAGTTAACCAACCTTGACAATCATACCGTGCACGTACTACCCTTTTCAAATTAAGTCACATACCGTGTATAACCTCATTAAAAATTATGACAGGTAAATCAGGTGGCACGGATAGGTTATCACACGCCGGCGGTGGCCAACAGTCGCACACACACATACTCGTCGTATTCTGATAACAATGGACACGGAGAGACGTGTATAATAATATTATTATTATTTTTATTATTTTATACATACATGTGTGTATGTGAACGAGCTATTTGTCATTATTACGACGACGCGAAGACGTTTCTCTCTCTCTCTCTCTCTCTCTCTCTCTCTATCTATCTATCTATCTCAATCTCTGTATATCTCTGTCCCTCCCCCGTTTCGTTTGTTCCGACAAACGTCATAATAATAATAATAATAATAATAATAATAATAATAATAATAATAATAATGGTATAATAATCATATTGTGTATAATAATCTACGAATACTGGACCGGTATTGTTGAACATAATGATATGTATACACATATTATTATATGTTATTGTTATTGAGAACGCTACTTCTTTTTCATATCTCGGCCGTATAACGCGTCTGAGAAGGGTACACACACACACACACATTACATATCTACTAAACGCACCCGACCGACGCACATAATATTATTTATATACGAGTATTGTCGTCGAAGAAAACTATGGTCGAACTGCACACACTCTGCAGCCGATGTCGAAGGAAGCAATCGCGGTCGCCGCCGCCACCGATAAATCGGATTGAAATATTCCCCTTCGCCCGTCATCCTCCATGCACACAAAAAAGCATAACGAAATGGCATAATAATAATAATAATAATAATAATAATAACATAAAGATGATAACCTCATTCCAACGGAATTGGAAATATTTTTATCAATCGTATAGTTTACACTCGCGCACCGCACGCACGTCACACTCATACGAATTAATACAACGACGACGTCGACGATGTATACAAGAGCAGGGATATAACATAATACATAATATAATATATTATAACAACGACGAAAGATGTCGACGACGGCTAGAGATGGAAACGAAGAAAAAAAAAAGACCATATTAAATTAACGTCTATTTCGATTTTCTCCTTTATTCAGTCATTATTATTATTATTATTATTATTATTATTGTTATTATTATTATTTATTAGTAATATAGTAGTGTACGCAGCTACACATATATAGAGTATGATATTGTTATTTATATATTTTCAACGGTCACGAATAGGAAACGCGAAAGAATCCAAACGAAAGCATTATAATACGCGATTCGTTATTATTATTATTATTAGACACGTGTAATAAATCGGAGGGGCGAGAGTGGCAATAAAAAAAAAAGCACTTAAATGTAGATCACGTTCGCCGTACTCGTCCGTGCGTCCATTTTACCGATATTTTTCATCCGGCAATTATCGTCGTAGGGCGCGTGGTCCGGGTTGTTGGCCGGGGTGACCGATCATCAGCGTATCTCCTCAGTGGCGTAGGATTTCCGCACATGGAGCGGCGCGAGATATTAACGACGATACCTGTATTTTATAATACAGTGTTGTATTGCAGTGTTCTTGAAGACTCCGTCGTAAACGTTTACAGTGGCCCTTTTGGTTTTCGCGGCAATTATTGGGATCTGCCAATCGATTATCGATTTCGTGACCGGGTACCGAAACGATAGCACAATATGAATACATATTATAGTCATACTACTTACAGGTGTGAATAGTGAATTTGAAAAAATCAATCAACGCAACCCCGTGGATACGCCGTACGTATATAATACGGATGAAAAAATATTCTATTCGCGCTGCGTAAATCAATATATATTACGATACCTCGTGTATATATATATTATAATAAATAGTGGTATGGAAAAACATGTGCAAAACACTACGAACAAGACCGTTTATAATTTGTTAAACATAAAAAAAAAAAAAATTCGAAATTTACCAGTCAAAAACGTAAAACGTTTGTGCGTGCGTTTCAAGAGTCAAGGTTGTAGGTTATTAAACGCGTCAGGTTTTCAGTAAGTAATTCGTCACCATGTTGATCCCAAAATTATTGAGTGGCAGTAATCTACTATATAGACATGGAGTAATATACGATATATATATATATATATGGTTCTTTGCATTCTAGCATCATCATCGTTTTCTTTCTTAAAATCGCTAACACGATAGTGACCGCGTCGAGTACAAACGGAAATCCGATACGGATCCGCACTATGTGCAGTAAAACGAGTTAAGCTATAATGGCCCACCGTTATATTTTAACGCCAAAAGTTTACAAGGTGGGCTAAAGTTTAAAGCTTAAATGTTTCGATGGGTACTTTATCGCTTTGATAAAAATCAAAATATTGGAAAATAAACAGCGGCAAAGTATTATAGTAGAGAGGTATCCCTGTATATGCTATAATATGTATATACGACCAAGGCTGTATTAGGGCATAGGCATTATAGGCACTGTACCTAAAGCCTACGAACATTTTCGGACCTACCAAAATAAAATGTGTGGCTAAGATTTATTTGTAATATTTTTTTTGTTTTATTGTTATTTTAAGAGTCTACAGATAGACGTTAGCATAACAATTAAAATATTTGTATAATATTTCTCGTATAATAAATGTTCATTATTATAATTCGAAATATGTAATTACTTATTGAAATTAGAATTTTTTTAATTTTAAATTAGCTATTTTCTTTTTTTTCTATATAAAAACGATACAATTTTTTTTTTTCAAACGGGAATACCCTTTTTTCACTGCGGTATACCATTGGGATTATTTTTCTGTGAATTTTGATGTATCAAAATCAAAATTCAAACCAGTAGTTTTTGAGTTATTTTAATTTAAGTATCACTGAAATATTCCTATAATACGTAACATGATTGTAATGTAATTTATCAGCGCTATTTGCTACTAATTCGAGATTGCGAGTTGAATATAAGCACTAATTGATAATTGTGCGATGATAAGAATTAACATATATACGTATATTACTAATCATTGGGTAATATGTTATAATGCATTAATGCTATACAATATATACGTATACATCGAATCTTATAATGCAACAGATATCTGCCATCTGCAGCCGTATATTAAAAATTAATTATCATTGGGCTTTGATTATGAAGTTGTAATCATAATAAATATTTTCTTATCAATACTACATATGTAAAACTAATCATCGGGTACCTAATTGATTTAACACTTTCACACAGAATTTTAAATTTGAATAATTCCGAGAATACTGGTTCAAAATTTGATTACGTTACACCAAAAATTACAGAAAAATGAACTGAATATTATTTCGCGTGGAAAATATAGGATTTCCATTTGAAAAAACATATTTTGTATCACCATAGGACATACCTGGGATTTCATAAAAAAAAAGAAAAAAAATTGGAAAACTTAGTTGTTATGGTAACGTAAAAATTAAAAAAAAAAAATCCAAATCTTAGCATTTTTAAGACCAAAAATGGGAGTGAGCATTCTAAAGAATCACCATGTATAATATAATATTAGTAGGTATGTATGGATTCCAAATTAAAATATATATTATATTTGATTTCGTGACAAGATTCGAACAAAAATTCGTCTGTCCATAACTACAATATAAGTAGGATATTATTATAAAATATAACGTGATAGATTGCAGCACGTGACAAGAGAAAATGCTTTTCGGAGAACGACATGCGTCGACGACATGTTGAAATATTACGATTTTCGTGTATAATACGTCTTGGAGGCATATACGTATATAGACGCGTATAAAAGCCCCAAGAACCTATATTACCTTCATGGCTTCATAACACCGCGATCGCGTTCGACGCGCGTATCCGGCGGTCGCAGCAGCTACTAAGTTTTCGCTAATCGGGACCCGCCGAAAAGCTCGGCGCGCACGACACGTTCTCCCTTTTCCCGAAAACGATTCCTCCCGTCGTCTCCCCGACAGCGTCCGCCACACCCTCACCGTCCCCGGGCCCACTGCCGATCCCTTCCGGGTCGGCTATAATTGGAATGATATCTCCGGCCGGACAGTGCATACGTCCCTACCCCGCGCGCGAAGCCAATCAAGGCGGTAAGACTTTTTTTTTCTCGTAAATTTATATATATTTATATATATATAAGATGTGCCGGTGTTCTTATACATATGGCCCCACGCGTATTCCATCCGGCCGGCCGTCCCCCTCTCGCTCGCAAAGTCTTAATAACTCGCTGTACACGCACGCGTATCACACAATCCGTACCGACTGCTGGCTGCAGGGATTTCTGAAACGAGATAAATAAAATAACACATAATATCCCATCACTGCAGCGAATGGGGTGAAGTCGGAAAGGGAAACGTTTGGGGAGGGGGGGGAAACAAGCAACGAGGACTTCGGGCAGGCAAATCGCATGTTGCGGAAACGGTGCAACGTTTTCTAAAAGTGATTTATAAAGAATCCAAGACAAATATAACTATATAACCCGTAATATCGAACGCCGTATCACTTGATCGGATAAAAATAAACTTTAACATATTATGCATTATTAGTATTAAGAACGTAAGCGCGGTTTGAGGGAAGCAAGGGCGGTTTAGCTCCGTCAACATCCAAATTAGACCCCTAATATACATCACGATTAAAATGAAAATATAAACATTTTATTTAGTATTTAAAATAATAATTTTGTAATAACCGTGGAAATTTTATAAAATCAATTCTGTTTTCTAAAATGATCAGGATTGTATTTTCAATACAACAAATATCAAATAGTAATCACATTAAATGTGTTCATTTAAATGGATGAACGCATTATAAAATTATTTTTGTTAATTTAAAAGTTTTCTTGTGATTTTATTTTATTTATTTTTTTTTAATTAAGGCCAGAGGTTATTAATTGATATTGTGTTTAGAAAAATTTAGCCTCCTCAATAAAGGATCTCAAATTGCGCCTATGATTATGTATTTGTATATTATCTTGTAACAGCGTATATTTCATGTATCTATTCGATTCCGAAACGGTATGCACGCAACACGTGCTGTAAACATCGGCTGCCATTTGCTTTATGCATAATAAGACAGTGCAGCAAGATTTAATCGGCTTAATCTTCAATGTCGACAACACGGGTTATATAATATCCGAAATGGTTATGGTAAACGGTACGTGGGGTAAGCAAGTGATGGGTAAATGAATGGGGCCGAACTCCGAAAATATTACTCAAGCCAAATGATAATATAACGACTTCAAGGCTCATTTGAAGTAGTTACCTCATATATGTATAATTTTTCAATTCTATTCATTTTACTCATTACCCTCGTGTATTAATTTATCCTGAATTTTCATTAAGTAGATAATCATACATATTCTGGCAGTTAACGGTTCTGGTGCACGATAATCGTTCGCCCCCTTCCCTCTCGGTACCCCGGCCTTATTTTTAATATAATGGTCTAGCCATGACCGTAGTGATCAGCGCCACTCGGCAATTGGTTTAATGTCGACAACACGGTATAATATTCGATTGTGTTACCTGATGCAGTACGTAGAATATTTTCATTTGATCAACTGTGGTTACTATGCGACAACAATACTGTAAAATCACGACGGAATGCAATGCTTAGAACAAAACCATACAACAAAAAATATAACTGTCGTTCTTGAGATATTATTGCTTTCAGACTGTTCAAAATGAACTTTGTACAATGCGAGAACGCCATAATAAAAAAATACTATTTATCTACAACCGCTTAAAATATGTAGGAGGGTTGAATTTTTAATTTTTGTATAGGTTGAAAAAAATTCTTAAAGCAAAATGAAAATAAAATGTTTACTCCGTAGCTGTATTAAATTTTTAATTTATCCAATTAATCACTCACTATTTCAATACAGAAGACTGCATTATTTCGATTTACGGCGTTCTGACCATTGAATAAAAACAGATTTATGTTTATGATAAATGTAATTTTATGATAAAAACACAATATGTCATGTGCAAAATAGTAACATTTAGAATTGTATAATGGTCTTGCAGCGCATAACTTAAACTCAATGTTGCCATATTACAGTATATTCTTGAAAACCATTTATGAGTGTGCACCTGCAGCAACTTAAAATAAAGCAGTTATGTTTTCAATTTTAAAATGTTTAGGTTTTGTACTGAATTAGATGGTACCTGTTTCGTAATATTGGATTATACCGAATTTCAGTTTAGATTGCATAGAGTACGCGTCAGTAAGTATTTGAGTTTTCAATCTAAGGTGCTTCTTAGTCGCGTAGATAACTCTTTGTACGTCCCTATATACTTTGTTATAAACTTCAAATTGATTTTTCTCAAAAATTATACATTTCGAAAGTTAGTAAACGTTTGGTTTTATTCTTGTTCACGTACGAATTATCATACTTCATACGATCAGTCAATTAATGGTGTCACTGCAATAACATAATTTATTTTTAATGTACATGGTAATTTTTGTACAATCTGAATTCCGTTGAAAATACCTACCGCTAAACAATTGGTGGCGGTAAACCGAATGCAATACACGGACCACGTAGTTGACGCGTTATTTGAGCGCGAAAAACTTGCAGTGTACAGTGATACTGATTGAAAATTATAAGGGAAATATCACGGGACGCACATTTTTATTCTCGTTGACAGAACTCGTGTTTCGTGTCACTCGCAGCGCACGCTTGCACATGCTTTTGTACATATATATATATATGTATGTATAGATAATATAATATATATATATATACATTTATTCGCGCACAATCCTCGGGGAGGGACGGGCTGACGAAAGGAGTGGCTTTTGCACAAAAGGGATTTGCACCCGGCCGAGGGGAACGCGATGCTTTATTCATGCGGCGTATCTGGCCGGGACCTTTGAACTTTTTGCAACGACGACAGCGGCGGCGGCGTCGACGACGATCTAAGAATAAATACATATTGAGCGTAAAGAAATTTGTCGGAGTATATACAGACGGATAGAACTGCATGGCCAGCTACCCCTTCGACTGTGACTGTATATATATGTATAGCTACTGGCGGCAACGATAGAAGATTTCTTTTATTCATGTTTTACCCCGGCCAACTCCTTCCATCCTTGCAATATACCAAATATCCTCGTACCGCTTACACTCGTGTTGATCGATTTTTTTCCCTTTTTTCTTTTTTTTTTTTTTAGTTATCAGATTTGTCAATGAATCAAACTCACACCACACACATCACCGTGTCACCAACCATTTATAAAATCCTTGATCATGATGAACAAATGCTATAAACTTCACCACGTCCTCAAATTGAACTTGAAGTTGAACCCAGCAACAATAGCATTACACATAATGGTATAGTGCGTGTGTGTATTTCCCTATTTGTCTCCGTTGGCGATAAACTATATCAGATTTAGATTACAAGTGGAAAGAAAAAAATCGGATATTTAATTTTTATGTGTTTTTTTCGTCTCATTTATACAAATTATATTGCACTGACTGACTCTTTTAGACATTTTATTTGAGTACAAAATATTAGGGAAAATAATAAATAACTAGTATACCTAACATTTAAATTCAAAAAATTTACTCAACTATATTTTAATTTTTAATTACACACACTTCGTATACCTTTACATTTTTTTGGTTAGTACATGGTTGTTACGGTTAATTTCAAAAAGAAAAATCGTATGTTAAAAAATAATAATACGTGTTTCATAAAAGTAAAACATCATTGCATTATCAACTACCTGCATCAGCGTTATTTTCTTTTCGCTAAAACTATAAATAATAACAACGCTATTATACACGTACTGTATTATAACAAATCACATATTTAAATCCGTTATCAAAATGCTCGTGCATCGTTGTGTACACTTTTTATATAATTGTATGTGTGTGCTCGAGCGCTATTAAATTGTTTTTACACTGCGTATGGATATATTGCAATAGGCAATAGATATTAAGTGTCCCGAGGTGTCTGCAGTACGCGCGATCAAACGGCGTTTATTCCCTCTCTCGTCGGTTGTTGCCAAAGGAAAAAAAACCCATATCCTTTTCCACTCGTAAACGTTTGAAATAAACCGAAAGGGCGATTATCCCTTATGTATAAAGCAACCCGGGCTTTTAAACGCTTTGGTATTCCGATCGGTCTTGGTCCGGCTGACAGACCCCAAAAACCGACACGTCATCATATACACGCAGACACTGGGTGGGGTCCAGACATTCAAATCCTCTTATTCGGACGTATCCCTGTTCTTTTCTACATTTTCCTTTCCGCTCTCGTTCATTCTCGCTCCTCCGCACTCGCTCTCTTTCTCATCACGTGCACTTCTCCTCGTGACCCTTGGCAGCGGCTAGGGAGCAATTGTTACTGGCCTTGAGGGGTCATCTATTCTGAAAGTTGCAATCCCTAAAGGCTATGTCAATTCGTTTTTTCTCGTACATTTTTCTATTTTTTCCTTTCGTCTTTTTGTCCCCCCTCTCCCGAGCCCTTCTATATCCTTAGGCACCTTTGTTCACCCCGCTTTATACCGCTCGCAATATTATTATTACTATTCTTATTATTATTGTTTCCACCGAAAAGATTATACCTTCTGGATTTTCCCTTTGTTTTACAAGGCCATGACAGTTTTCCACGCGACGTGCGCTGAATCCTAATGTTCCGTTTGGCATTTACACAACATTGTCGATCAAAATATATATACGCCACTGTATAGAAAAATAATAATAGAATTTACGACCGTCGGTTAATTCCTACTATTGTGCAAAACCATCAAACGATTCAAATGGGACCTTTTAAAGGCCCCCGCAGAAAGTGTACTTTTTTTAATACATTGATGAAATAGGTCTTTAAATCAATATAATTATACAAAATAAATATACTGCGTTTTACTGAATTATTGCTGCAGGTGCTTTTAGTGTTATTCAATACTTCAAATTTATTCCATATTAAAATAAATGTAATCGTGAATGATTATTTTCAATAACAGTCTAAAGTAAAAAATAACAGTGAAATTGTCTAATAATTATCGGCTGAAAATGAACTGTATCATGTATCATCTATATAATTCAAATACTTCTTAGAAATCAAAATATTAAAATAAAACCTTAATGTATAGTAAGTACTAAAGTTATAAAACTCACCAAACTCACAAAACAAGAAATAACGAAGTAATTATTACATAGTAATCGTTATACAGTACAGTTATAATATATACTATTCTTAATATATTTTTATCATTTTTATATGAAAAAATGGTAGTATTATCTTCAATGCATCCAATAGTGAATTCCATTATTTTAATTTATAGTATTAAGTAGCTCGATGTATTATGTATGCCATCATCTAATATGCTGTTATTAATGTCATTGACAATCTTGACAGTCTTTCTATCGTCATATTTCAATATTTGTGCTTTTAAAATAAACGTTTGTTTCTCTCTCGTAAAGTACTTTTATAAAAAATTAAAATATACCCCTTGCCTATTGAATGTTAATATTTATATTTCACCTATACCTTCATGTATAATACTGACAATCTTATCATATTGTAGTAACACGTTATAAATTCAATTTAATAAAATATTAAAAAAGTTGTTGTAAGGAATATTATAAATAGAATAGAGTCATCTATAGATCAAGAAGACGCGATTAAACCATAACAAATAATGACGAGGTAGGTGTTATTATCACATTAGAATAAGTAGTGATTGTAAAAGCTAACTTCTTGTGTTAAATATAAACATATTTCAACTCAAACTACGTTGTGTTTTAGTTTTATTTTTAATTATCAAGCATATATTCGTGTACCTAGATCTTATTCACGGGCTTATTACAATATTCAGTTTTAAAAATAATTATCATCAATATAAACTATAAATAATTCTTGTACAGAAAAACAATTAGGAATAAATAGGTGTTGGTAGAGTTTTTCCTTTTGTCCAAACAATAGATTACTCCCAAATGCTTATTAAAGCTGCAACAAATTTAAACTATTTTAGTATTTATTATTTATATTAAAGGGCACACGCATGATTAGTATAAAACAATATATTCATGACTAATTCGCTAATATTTAATTATTTTTTCTTTTCAATTATTGTAATGCGACATAGGAAATTATTGAAACCAATCCTCGCGCTCGTGCCATTTTAAACATAATATTTCATATTTATTAATCATAGTATCTACTACTACATTGCTGACTATATACTGTTATTATTAGGGAATTCTATATGGGTGGTTAATATAATTTGTTGACCAATAGTTCAATACTGCGTATTGAAGTTTATACGGTGACAAATAAAAATGACACATTTTTCATCGTATTATTAGATACTTCTATTTTGAAGTGAGTGTGGCTAACATAGCGATTAGTTGCCGACAAAAAAAAATAAAATAAAAAAAGACACCACAAATTGAAATATAAAAATCCACTTGTCCCGCCGTAATAGATATTCTGTTCTCACCGTTTCACTCAAATTGGTCGTGAAATATCGGCACACATACACATAATATTATAACAATCACAAATCATGTATACAAGTATACGGCGAAGTAATATAATAAGAGCGAAAAAAAAGTACTAAATAATATAATAATATAATGGAACAACACGCGTTTTCTTCCTATATCAATCAGACATGATTATACACGGATGTAATGCAATCTAATTGAATATAACTGTAACTGTATCTAATATTCTTTAACCGGATGCAGTTTAATAATGTATCATAATACATTTATTTATTATTTTAAATTACAATAAAAAAATAAAACTATATATATTTAAAACGATACATTTTACCGTGTCTTGAATTCCTATAGAAATCGCCATACACTTAAACAAGACGTGTATTAGTATAATATAAATCTATCCAAAATATATTGTATTATATTATATAATATCGTCATCTTGAACTTAAGAGTGACCACCAATAACAGTGTTTGCAAGGACTATGACATGGAATAATTCTCATTGGAATAAAGTACAGTTGAACAAAAATAACTTCATAAAACTACAATAATATATGGTCGAATTAATAATCGGACAACTGCTGTTAATAAATATTAATATAAAGTTGAACATTAACAACAAATAAATATAATATGCATACCATTACTAACGATATATTAACATAAAAATGTATCAATAAGAAATCTGAAATTCTTATTATATATATAATAAGTGAAATGATTAAATTATAACGTTATAACTATTGAACATTTTTGAAAATGAATTCCAAGAAAGTCGTCACGGTAGATAAATTAAGAAAACACAAAAGCAATAACTGTCTAGTTCATCTATATACAGATGTCGATTAAATTAACGTTTCTGTTTTTATATTTTTCAAATTATAAAGTATAATAAGAATAATTATACATACTACTTTAAAATTTATTGCAAACAATAATCACAAAAAAACACGTTTCGTAAACTAATGATGATTTATACATATATCATCGTTAATGTACTTTTAATTAGTTATTTATGATCATTTGTACAATATTAGATGTTAATAGATTTTACATAACATGTATATATAATATATAAGAATTGAACATGATTTTTTTTTTAGATTACTTCGATATGGTATTTAAATAATTTATAATCCATCAGCTAGACTTACTAAAATATTTTAAAAATGTATAAAAACATTAACTTCATAATTCTTTTAACAATACCGAAACTAAAAATCCATTTGAAAACAAACTTCATTTCAGAGAAATTTGTTTCTGTATTAATTATCAATATGATAAACATTGAGTTCGTGTAATATGCATAGGTAGCAGTATCTATGTAATAGTAATTTATCGTACTAAAAATTGATTTCAAAAAGCGACAAAGAGAAATTACCAACAGTCAGCATAATAAACAACGTTTTTAAACAATGCGATTTTTCATGAAGCTATTATTATGTTATAATTAAATAATCGTAATATTAAAATGTAAAATATGAATACGTCGATATTTTAATTTTACTTCTTTACCACCCAAACGGACGGCTTGAACCTTGAAGTAACAATACATGAATGTAATACATTAGATATTGCAGAAATTCAAATTGTCATCAAGATATATATACAACACTAATAAGGTTCGTTTGACTTAGGTAGGTACTACAAAATACAATATTATATTCTCAGCGAAACGTTTTTACTGTACAATCCCAATGACATATTTTTACTTCGATAGAATTTACTGATGAACTCTACCCCGGTTGTCGGCTGCCTGCAGCCCTCGGGCGTCAAACAACCAGATAGGTAGGTATATAAAAAAAACTTACCTACTATACAGACACACAAACATCAAACAGAAGATAACCATGTTTGGCGACGAGGAAAACTCTGTCCCTCGGAGGATTGTTATCGCATTGTGGAGAATGTAACTAAATTTTTCTTTCTTTATCCTCTTTCCCCCCGCATTCTTTTGTGTAACAAAATCGAGACGCAAAAGCAATTTCTTTAAGGAAAACTCGAGTTTTGTGAGTATGTATTTTTTTTTTAACGAATTCGTGTGGTTTTTCCTTCTATTTACTTTGACAAACAGTCATCTAACGAACGGACTTGTTTGTCTTTTGATATATCCATCTTCTTTTAACAGAGTATAGTAAAAAAAATAATGGTTACAGTTTAATTAAGCCTAAGTATTGCTTTGGTTACGAAGAGCCACTCGCTTGACGGAATTTCGAAAGCACAGCTGTGGAAAGTTTTTGACATTTCCGTCTTATCGTTTAATTATTTCCAATGCACTATATTGACTTAATAAAAAATAGTGGAGGGGGGTTACAAAATGGCGTCTATTGTGTGGACGAATAGTTTGAATCACTGTAACCACTAAAAAAAGCATTCTCGTTTTGAAAACATCCAGGGTAGTTTGAGATAAAAACACAGATGACATTTTAGGAATTAAAAGTTTCAAGTGGCTTTTCGCATCCAATTTTTAGACTTCTAACAAAATCATTATTTGTTAGTTTTTATTTTCTTTTTCCGAGGTTTTTTTTTTGCTCCTATAATAGGTATCTTTAGTTATTTCAATTGTACACGTCATACATTTGTGCGTCATCTTTTAAAACAAATGAAAACCGTATGTATTTTTTAATTAATCGTTCTTGGGAAATTATAGTCACAACTCTAAGTCCGACTTTGCATGGTATCCGGTACGGATTTTAATATTAAATTAAAAAAAAAAAAAAATGTTAACAAAAATTAAGGACTTATAGTATATTCACTCATTTTCAAATTCAAGTGGTTCGATAGCGTTCGAAACACATCGCTATAAGTTAAATCCAGTATATTCAAATGAAGATAAAATGCAATTTAATTAGGCTTAATTTTATTAATAATTCTAATACTATTGTCTATTGACAATACAAATTACACATATAAAGTATTCCATAATTTATTCCATAAGTACTAAAAATTAATAAATAAAACGTAATACGATTGTAAAATTCCTTTATTTAAATATAAGGTCCATAAAAGACTAGGAAAAATATCAAAAAGTTTTTTTCTGAAATTGCTAATCTTGGCCATTTTCAGGTATAAAAATCATTGCACAAAGACTTGTTATGTATATTATGTATACATATATATATATATATATATATTGTATTTATAATTTATATACCTATAACATGTATTTGCAATCAACAAAATTGTTTATAGAAAAAAAATTATTGTGGTAAAACCAACACATTCTTTATTGTTTCACTCGAAGTCTAAATGAACAACAAACATATCAATTTTAAAATTATGCGATTTCAAATTTGAGAATCATTTTTCGTTACGAATCAGAGATTGAATATCGAGAGCTTTTAAAAATGATAATTTTTTCGTAGATAAGTAGGAAATTTGAGAAAAAGCAATACCAGTGCCGTCAGGGCCAAAAAAAATCAAATTTAATTTTGCTCCATTCGTCAGAAGGACTAAACCATATAATTTACGTAAACCTGATTATCTATGTGTAATATATTAATACCAATAGATAGTCTTGAAATGCTCAGCCGTTTGTGGATATAATAAAATATAAATAATCTATAATGATAATATAATATAGTGGTAAGTTGGATTTTTATCGTGCAGTCAGGTTCGAGATACATTAATTATAAACCTATAACTGTACGATATTTGACGTCAAGACTATAATATTGTAATATATAATAATATATATATATATATATATATGAAACCGTTATAGCCACTGCGCTTGAGTAATGGGTGGTTCACACCCAAGGGCGAACGCAGGAAAATATTTCGGGGGGGAGGAGGGGGTTGAAAAACTAGAATGTTCATAAATATCAAACTATTCATACTATATTACTCTTTATTTTAGATACATATAGTATATACACATATGTATTAATTGATTATTACAATTTACATTATAAAATAATATCCATACGTCTTGGTACTTATGTACCAATATATATATTGGTAGATATTGGCCATTATGTATTTGTAATACATAATGTCCAGTAGGTAATATTGTAGGTCAGGTAATATATTTTTTGTTTTTGATATTTCTAGTAGCGTTTAAACACCCAAAACACCCCCCTGCGTTTGCCACTGTTCACACCCGATTCCGTTTAGTGAACAAACTCTACCTTTCTCTAGTCATCGACAACACAACACAAGAAGGATCGGTGATGTACGATTGTATCTTCTTGTGACCATAATGCACATATTTACATAAAATGTGCTCAAGCAACGCGATCTCATGACAAAATACGCCATAGTTTATTTCGGTCGAGTGCGGTTGATATATATTGAATTACAGAACCAGATAGGATTATATATGGTTCGCCTATATGCGTTAAATACATTTTACACCTGCAATATTGTGTACATAAGGCATTCTTTTTGGTGGTTGAAACTTGAAACAATTAAAAAGCATTATTTTATCGTTTAGGTGCTGCCGATAACATCAAACAGCTTTTGATGTACACTTATAACGTGCTCTGATGGGGTATACCAATATAGAGAAAGTTGTTGTTGATCGTCGTTGCAGGAGCGGCTCCAAGAATTGAAGCTCAAAGGAATATGTCTCAAGCCTGAATTTTTCTAAAAAAAAATTGTATACTATTTAAAACGAAAAATTATACTAGTTTCAGATTGAATAGATCATAATATAGATATTTTTACCAAAACTAAAAACAAACTGTTTGAAGTTGTGTTGTAAAATGATTTTTTTTTTTTACCTACAGTTTTGCTGAAAATTACCGCCTATGAGCGCTCCCTCCCCGTACCCTGGGTCTCTGGAACCGCCCCATGCGTCGTGCACACATAAGTCGCGCACTATACGTATTATATAAATGTAATGAGCCCGGTAACGATATTACGCGCGGCGCGTGTGAATAGTAAACCGGAGGAAAAGTCGATAAAGAATTAAAGCCCGGGCGGCGGCAGTGGTGGCGGCAGGCGGGCTCGGGGCTGATGGAAATCAGGAAGCGATCTCTCGCGCGCGTTGGCCAGTTGCCAAGCAACCGGCCCGGCTAACGGCCAATTTGCGATTAGCGCACGCTGGTACAATCGTTTTGCACACTTTACTCTCCCCCTCCCCTTTTGCATCCTCCCCTTTGCCCCCTTCCCATTCGCATCCTCCCCTTTTATGCCTCCCCTACCCCAAAACCCATCCGAGGTGTACGCACGAATATACGTATGCACGCCGGTCGACCGTCGTCGTTTAACTGCCCGATGGAAACGGGCCCCGATGGTTTATAGCGCCGAACCGGCGACGGCAGTTTTCCTGTTGCACTCGATTTTTATTAGCCAACTATGTATATTATACTTGGTGCAATGTCCGCGATCAGCGACAAAACACGACGATTAACGTAGAATAAAAGCTCCTATACACTGCACACTATATATATATATATATATATATAGACGGTTTGGTCGGGTCAGATATCGTAATATCAGGTCGGGTGTAGGACGTGTCAGACAACTTAAATCCTGCCCGGGTCTTGTCGAGTCTTGTCGGGTGGTCGTTTGGCCCGACCGACCGACCAAATCGTTGGTCTAACTGACCAAGTCGTGCAGAGGTCGTGTCGTCTGTACACAACACTTGATTTGGTCGGGCCATCTGTTTATAATGTGTAGGGGCCTGAACTGTACACGCGTATAGTATAATATTATTTACTGTATAGTTGAGGAGATTCTGCTGCAGGTGTCCTGCGCAGGTCAAACGTGTGTCATAACACAAAGAACGAGTCTTGCAGTGTATTGTTGTCCAATATTCCGCGAGCACTGTTTCAACATTGACGTTTTACCGGCGCATATTACGCATAAAACCGCTCTTCACATCATACCTCGGACAACTATCGTGCACTCACTTCATTCGGCTTACATATATGTACATCATAGGTCTGTTAAAACGTTTATCAGTAAGGCTCGCAGAAGTTATATAGAAGCTAAAAATTGTAAAATATAACATGCAAAACAATTTACAAAGTAAATTAATTTTTACGTTTTTATGGAACTCGAAAAATTTAGTTTTTACATGCTGTGTATAGTTGTAAATCGGACGTTTTTAATTTACTTTAACTTCACAGATTATACAAAATAAAATACTATCGTCTTTTAAGAAAAATGTTTTCGCCAAATTCTAAAACAAATTTTTTAATTTATGAAAATTTTTGAGAAACACGTAGGTAGATTTTGCAGAGCATATAAATTAATTTATAACATGTAAAAGTTCAAAAAAACTGGCAACTAACGGGAAAACTTTTACTTGCCTATATAATTCAATCGATAACATCGATAACATAGGCATAACATAAATGAGTTAGATGCAAAAGATAATATTGTATAGTATAAGTGCAATAAAAGATAGATGCATTCAGTTAAACTAATTGTCGATTTAGCGATTATATGGTAACGGTACGGTATCGCGACTATAAAATATATAGTATTTATGTTAGATAATAAAAAATCAAATTATAATATCATAAATATTAGAAGAAAACATCATTTTTTAGAAAATATTAAACTATAGCAGATCCCATGTAAATTAAGAAATATACAATTTGAGAAATATGCATAAAAAGCATATAAAAATTGATAATGTACACTTTTTTCTAAAATGACAAAATATGCAAAAAATATACAATTTTAACTTTTGTATTTAAACCCGTCATTGAATAGAATAGATTTCTATCTTGGTCTGCAATAAATTAAGGACATGCTAAAACATATGCAACTCCCAGCCCTATTTACCACTGTTATAAATATGTTCATCTTGTATACATACTAATTGATTCAACTAAAATTTGTTCAATATTCAGTACTGATACTATTAAGGTTAGAAATTGTCACCTAAAATATTGTTGTTGTTATTTCTTTTTCTTTTTTTTTAAAGTGCTCGTAAGTTAATTTTGCTTATTGTGATCGAGGACGACGCGCATGGCTTCAACTTTTTCAAGGCTATCACACCTACACCCTATAACAGCGATGGCCACACTATGACCTGAAACTCATTTTTAGATGGCCTACACCTAGAAATGAATATTTGATATACTTTGTTATTCATTTTTATGCAAGTATGTTGATGGGTAGATCAAAACTTTGATGTAGACGAATTGATTAAAAACTTTTATAGATTTATTTAATAAAAATTATGTAACTTTTTTTAATTGAAATAAATTATTAAAAATATTCAAAATGCACTGCACTTATTGTTTTGAATAAATTCACAATAAAAAAATTTTGGTTTTTTTCCATTTATATATAATATTTTGATAATTAATTCAAATAAAACAAGTCTTTCTTTTGGTTTTAACTTCCGAAGAGTATAACTAAAAATTACGATAATTTACGAATTTTTTAACGCATAATTACATGTTACAGAATAAGTTTTCAACAATGTATTTAAAATACACACACACA
The DNA here is from genome assembly GCA_025469195.1 of Chaitophorus viminalis. Taxonomy (NCBI): domain Eukaryota; kingdom Metazoa; phylum Arthropoda; class Insecta; order Hemiptera; family Aphididae; genus Chaitophorus; species Chaitophorus viminalis. Next base: position 221,299 of record JAIPRK010000199.1, read on the forward strand.
CACACACACACACTATACCTATAGGCGATTACGGTCGATTGCGAAGTTGCAAATGATTAACAACATTTTATCTCTGAAACCTCTATAGTTCTGTCTAGTTCATTCGATATTTAAATATGGTTCCATCTTATGGAACCGATATCAATTTGTCTGGTTAAATAAATTATGAAAAAGTTATAAAATATTGAAAGAGTTCAGAATAAATTTCTAAGATAAGGTCAGGTGGGGTAAGTGTCTAACGGGGCTAGTGACTAATCAGGTTATAAAAAATACAATCTTTGAATTTTAAAGTTGATTTCATGAAAACTACGAAGTATAGTAGTAATCGAATGTTGTACAATGTTAGTTACACTGTAGGATATCAAACCCAGCAGTTATCACTAACCGGAAAGCTAATCAGTTAATTACTCGTATTTTGTTGAATCCATGTTAATTCAGCGGTCTATAGCGGCCACCAAAATTGATCAAATTAATTTCATATTAGGTAAGTAAATGTTATTTTATATTTATAATACTTTTTCATTCATAAATTATGCTAATTGTATGATGCAAATGAGTATTAGCCAATTATGCACTTCCCCCGTGCAAAATTACACACGGGGAAAATGCGACATGCCATGTTTTTATGTTATTACATTTTATTTGTTATATATTATTTAATAAAGTAACTCAAAAGTATAATTAAGATATATTTATATTTTTTTTTATATTAAATAGTTCATAAGATTTTATAAACATTATTTGTGACTAATATATGTATATGTTATAAATAAACATTTTAAAATATGTTAGTAGTTAACAACTATAAGTAATTATAATATGTGTTAACATTATAATCATCAAAACTAAAAAAACTGATATACCTATTTATATTATTTACCGTAAATTAAAAACAGAATCTAAAAAAAAACTTTGATGGTCTGTCAAATCTTGATAAATTAAAATAATTGAATTATTTCAACAGAATTTGTTTACAGATTTTAATTAGTTTATGGCACTTGCCCGACTAAGAAATAGCTGATATACAACTGTATTAAAAGTACCGGTTTTGCACTTACTCCGGTAGCAGGGAAAATGCAACACTTTTTTTTTTAAAGATTTTTTTTTAATTCTAAAATTATTAAAACACTTTTTTGAATGCAAATTTGAATTCCTGATACGTTTACATTGATACTTACATTAATTTTAAAATGCCTACTAGGTAATTACATATTTACTGGCCATTGTTACGAACCCCTTAGGACAGCGGTTCCCAACCTTTTTTTCTTCAGTACCCTTAATATTTTGCTACATTGTATCCCTCATTATAATTTTAAAATTGTTTTTTCATAAATACTCAAAAAATGTTTGAATAAAATATAAAAATAACATAATATTATGTAAAAATTTATACATTTTCATAATTTAATAAATAGAAAAATTATAATATAATAATTAAGTGAAATCCTTGACCTATTGTTTCGATATACATATTTTTTTTAAAAATCAGGTTCAAACGATGCAAGATATAATTTTAAAAATTAATAAGTTGTTTTCTTTGAAACTCACTTTTGAAAGCTGTTTCATATTAAAGTTCTATCAAGTTTTAATTTTTAACAACATGTATTACATATTTCCAAAATAAATTGTTTTAAGTAAAACAAATTCAAAATTTTTCCACCATTACCCAATTTTTTTTCGCGTATCCCTTGATATTATCTCGAGTACCCCGAGGGGTACGCGTAACTGGGAATCGCTGCCTTAGGATATTAAGTGAATATTAACTCTTTGAGCTCAAGATGTTTATATTTTGACGTTATTTTCATTTACAAAATCTTGAATGGCTCAATAAATGACAGCTTCCTTCTTTGTCTAATAAATATTTCTGTTCCAACATTTAATTCTAGAAATCGACCAACATTTCACATTACTAAGCACAAAACACTTTACGGCTTTTTCCACCCATTAATAGAGCACTAGTTTCCTGTAATAATCTACGAAAATATTCGATATTTTTCATTCCTTTCAAAGTGTGATACAAATTAACATATTTTCTTTTTAAATATTTTTTTTTTCTTCTTCTTTTCTATATATAATACATTAATTTATATCGTTTATGTGCTATCAGTTTTATTGTTGTACATTCTACTATATTTTGTACTATTGTAAACAGCATATAAACACTATATACATTTACTGTACCTACCTACTGAATGTGCCTCTAGACGTGTATTTCTAAATATAATTTTTTTTAAATAAGTAATAATGAAAAAAATCATATCTATACAACGAAAATGTGCGTATAGCAGGTAGGTCCTAGATTTGTCGTCTTCGTTAATTTGCCTAAAATCGGCACTAAGGCTATGCTACGGAATATGAACGCATACCAGGTATAGACAATCGATTGCGTCGTGCATCATTCACATATATAAGCAATAGCTATACGTATATAGGTATATAGTTACGACTGGAAGAAAAATTATTCTTTCGAAAAGACAATTATAATAATAAATTAAAAACAATAATTTTACAATCGAAAACATCCGGTGGTTCGTTATTGTAATGTTTTCCAAGAGATCACTTACCGCCATGTGTTCGATGCGTGGATGCAAAGCGAAATGTGTTGGCAATGATATTCTTCGCATCCTTCACACGACCGGAAAATTTGCCATACCTGAAAAATAATGACGTCAAATATATAGGATTAATTGATTTTCGTAATAAGACGCGTTGAATAAGCGATTAAAATGTATGTAAAACTTAAAGACAATTATTATACTATAATTTATAATATTGTGCAACATAATGTGTCCGATATTCCGACCTCATTGCAACGAATAGAATTTGGATGCTTACCAATTATACGTGATTTTTCACATTCTGTGTCATTTTTAGGTGTAGAAATGCATGCAGCACCTGCAAACCGGCAGATGATTTAGTACTTTAAACGAAACATTTTTACACTCAATTATTCAATATGGTAAATAAAAAGTTCTATTGGTGGAAAAATTATTTGAAGATCAACAATTTCGAGCCATCGAGTTTCAAAGAATCACTGTGTATACATTTAGTCGGTAGAAAGTCAAAACCTATTTATTTATTTTTTTATCCGCCTTTTCTGAATAGGCTGTCGGTATATAATAGGCATTTAGATGATCTACATTTAGTTTTTTATTTACTCGGCCACGGTCACGTTTGAAATAATTTTTGGAAACAAATGTTTAATTACAACTTTTAACTTTAACAATTCGATTGCAGTAACTCAGAAAATTTTCGTATTGGTTCCTTTCTTTTAATTATTATTAATTAATAATTTGAAATTGTATACTGATCAAAGTGTATTATTTTTTATACCGATGTTATCCAAATGTTATACAACAATACACAAATATGCATTAGAATGTATTCTCATGAACACTATATTAGTTTTAAAACTATAGTACTGGTTAACTTATCAACATTAACTTAAAATGAAAAATGTGGGTATAATAGTGCTTGATTATAACACCTGTAAGCTGTAAGCAGTGTAACTGCGTGTAAGCTGTATATGATACATATAATATTAGATTTTCTCCGTAAAGTGTTTTCTATGATTATCCACATGTATATACCCAACTATATACTATGTTTAAATTAAAAATTAACTTTTTATTTCATATAATTTTAGTAACTCGGGTCACTGGATACTCGTATATTCGTATTTCTCACCGTTTATCCTTCAGAATGGATTTCGCCGCTTACCCATTTATCTGGTTGACTTCTCAAGTGGGACACATAGCCCATATTATACAGACGTTCTAGGTATATAATTCACCGATCTACTTGAATAATAATAAGATCAAATTGCTCACATAAAACCGCATGTAATTCATTTATGTGATTTTAATTTCTTAAACATTCAACGAGTTGTTTACTGGTGTACAACTGAATAGAATAACGATTTTTATCATTACAGTCTTTACATATAATTACATAATATAAGTTAGGAAATTCCTTGCTAATTTATTGTAACGCGTAATTATTACTTCCTCCGCGATTTATAATGCATTTGATTGCATTACTTTTATAATACGTACACAAATTATGTACACGTACGTATTATTTATTATATAGAAAAAATCGAATAAAAGATAAATATTATAGACTGCAGAAGTATGGTTGGTAAAAACGTTGTACATAATAGACGTACAATGAATTATTAACGTACAAAAGAATGCTGGGCAATTTTCTGATTATTATTTCTATTACGGTACGCATTAGTGATGCATAGCTGAAAATCTTTGCGAATTTGTTCCCCCTATGCTGATAGTAATATATGTGTATCGGTCGGAGCATGCGGTACAGTGAAGGGACACATTATATTATATGGTCCATTTATCATCACAGCAGGTGTATATTGCTGCGTGTTCGTGCTCTCATTTAAGATTCCGCTCATAACTTTTATTATTATACTTTTTCGGAATTAATACGATTTTTCATCTAATATTACTTCATTGTAACTAGAACCGTACATCTTTCCATCTCTGTTTCCGGGGGCCGCTGCCTCGGCTTTTCATCCGTCCTGCACGTATTTATTTATATATATATATATATATATATATATATAATATTAAAAGCCCGTAGAGCTTTGGACGTTAATAAAAGCTTCGGCCCGTTGTACAATGCCGGAATTAAAACCGTCTTCATTGTTATTCTCGAAATGATTCCGGGCGGGAGACCTGTGAACCAAACAAAAAAGAAAAAGAGAATAAATAAATACGAGAGAAGAAAACCCGAGGAAAGACGTATGTTATTAAGGACGATGGCGGTGGAGCTTGATAAAAAGAAAAAAGGTCGGGACGTATGAGAAATGAGCTTGGACTACCCACCCATTTATTTTTATTTTTTTCAGTCGTATATATGAAATACGAGGGAAATGTTCTTGCCTAGATTAATTAAACTCTCGGGAAAACCACAATATGTCACGTGCATCTTTCGTGCCTTTTTGCTACGCTGCCACTATGATATAAGCTTAACGAACCTATACGCGTACATCTTAATTTCTGCTTCATAAATAAATAGGTAACTGCAAAGTCGAATTTAATGATTCATGCTTAACGTTGTTTTCATGTAAAATATTTTATTAATACCTATGGTAAGTATACTATCTACAGTTTTAATATTAATAACAATACCTATATAATAGTATTTTTCGAACGTATATAATAATATAATATATCGTATAATAAACATGTGGTTTGAATCATAAGAATTTGAGTTATTATAGTTATTGCTATTACATTCAAATACAGCCCATAATAATGTTACTCGATCAATTAATTTCAATTCATTTCTATTCGATATTCCGTAAATGCATTATCATAATATGTATGCATCAATAAAGCTCTAACCAGTTGAAATTAAAATTTCACAGTGTTGAATTTAATTATTTCATTTGGCAGCATTGGTTATTTTCTGAAGGTATATATTTAATATTTGAATTGAGGTTAAATTGCTGAATACATTAGCTGGCACTACAAATTCATCAGATACATATTTTTATATAACTATGTTACTTCTTTTTCGCAAAAAATTTAACTAGGATTTTATTACGTGACCGTGTTTGCTGTTTCGTTAAATAAGTAAAACCACTTAAACGTCTAAAACTTTTCTCTACCGTTTCTAATCGTATACTTATCGATAAACTCAAATATTTTCTAATACTTTACTGAATGACGAATTGAAGAATATTATAATACCAACTCTTATTACTTATCGATTGAAATTGAACAAAAGATGTTGATTTTTGATTAACTGATTTAATTATTCTAACAATTTATTATTTAAACATTCAAACGCATCAATAGTAAAAGTCATCAAATTAAAATGCTATAATACCTACCTATTCGTATTATAGGAATATAAATGTTTTGTACTCTTCAATTTTTTATGTAAAATCATTTAAAATACATTACACGAACCACGGAATTTTAGTACCATAACTTTCGAATTATAATTTTTAAAGCACATCACACATGTAACTAGACAATGGAAAGTGCAAACTGCAAATGCATCGCACATTTATGTGTATTAAGTTTAAATAAATCAAGAATTTTAATCAATAATAACAATTTCATCTTCACCAAACAAAACGACTTACTTTAAAATACATAAAGGTTAATTCATTAGATAATTCATAAAGTTTACTCATACTAATATTCATTGTAGCATATTATATTTTCGAGTATAAGGTCTAGTGATAATAACTGATGATTTTTTTTTTTTTAATCATATTGCATGATTGAATAATAGTATGTAACAGTAACATAAATATTACATACTACATTATTATTATTAGCAAATATTAATTGCGTATTGTATTCACTTGAAATTTCTATGAGAATCCTGAATCTCACTTATTGTTGTATGTACTTATTAGTTGTATACAACTCTGTAACATTATTTCGCCATCCAAGCATTTTATACACTGGTTTGAATTACCGTGGTTAAGACCACCTTTACACACTCTTTATTTTCAGCAATAAAAAGATTAGGCGTTTTCTTATTGTTCACGTTTGAAACAAGATCATCATCAGGTGGTTTAAGAAAAACCATATTATTACGAAGCACATCTACCTTTATGAACCTGAAATATATTTAAAAATAGAAATCTTGTGTAAAAATACATTACACTTTCAGTATTCAAATATAAAATAATTATTAATTTCCTCCCACAAAAGAATTCATACATAGTAATTAATACACTAGAACCTTATCGCTATTGTATAAATTAAAAACGTTTAGGAATTAACAAAAAGTATAATTAATAAATAATAATTATGTAGTTGTATAAAATATTTAATTATATAAAATATAAATGATACATATTTTTAACGGAAGAGAAACCGTGAAATATTTAGTCATTAATTATTACGTAACTTTTATATATTATTGCTTTCGGTGGGAATATTATGTTATATAATATATAGGTAATACTTCATAATTTTAAATCAATTAACTAAAAATAGAATAATTGAAAATATAACCTATATTTTATTATAATTATACTGATATGATATGACATGTCATATCATGTGTTATTGTTCGCATATCATATATCATGCGAAATGGTTAAAAGAAATATAATATTGATGATTCATAAAATATTAATACGGTAATGCGCATTGATATAAATAATAAACAAAGGATCCGCATGAACTTCACGGTATTAACTCGACTATGGGTAACCAATCCCTATGTAACATAGAAATATAGATTAAATATTTGTAAATATAACGTAATATTATATATTGACAATTACCCACATCAGCATTTATAGAAATTTTATTACATAAAAACAATATAAACACGGTGCGTGGTGACGTACAATAGTATAATTATTGTGATCTTCAATCGAGAACCTCCAATTCTCCGTGGGCCGACCGCAGAATTCCGGTTGCAGCGGTCATTTTTGTGTTTTGTCGTTTTCTATTGTTTAAAACAAACCAAAGTGCGCTTGTATAGAGATTTTTTGATTTAGGAAAAATAAACGATTCAATTTTTTCCCTTATGATTCGTACGATCAATCTGAGTTCTGGACGATACGAAATGGCTTTCGTTACCATGCAATAATTATGTCGGTCTATTTTATTGCTTAAAAATTTTAAAAAAAAAACCGTACTAAAATTGTTTTTATTTTTTAATAATTACGATATAAATTATAATTTATATAGCTAATTAAAAATAAAAACTTGGGTTAAGTTTTGATAATACTACTATCGAATAAAATACAATGCGAATACTTCATATTGGATAGTTATAATTTATAACTTATAAATTATAATGTATTTTAATAATAATTCCATAAGCGAGTAAAAATTTGAAATAAAAGAAAATTTCGAATTTTGAATCTAAATACCAAATAATTTATTCTAAAAACACCTCATATGCTGCACGAAACGAAATCGTGACATTAAGAGGATCATACCCGCGAAACCTTATTAGAAAACGTTATATAGTAATAACGATAGTCTTACGCACAGACCTGACATTACCACGTATATTATGCATACAACAAGAGATTCGTTCACGTGGCGTAAAAAGCGTCATTCGTCTCGGACTTGAAAAGCATAAACGCTGCTCAGTTTTTGTGACAGCAAATCGATAGTAGACATTATATTTTCAGAAATATTATACGCGCACGTAAAGGCGACTTCACAGCTCGCCGTAAAACGTGATAAATTCATATATTTTTATCACGTTATTTTTCTGATAGAACTTGGTATATCTTTTTAGGGAATTGTAAGGTATGATTTTTTGTCTCTGTCAAAATATAGAAACGCGCAAAACAGAAATTTAGACGTTTTTTATTTCTAACGTACTGATCGATCAATTAATGCGATAAGAATTTTTAAAGCTGATTTAAATTCTTGTTAAGTCTACTTTGGATCAACTTTCCCACTTTTTTTGATTTTGTCCCCGACATTCTCACAAAATAGAATTAAACTAATTCGAAACATAAAAATCAACAAAAGTTAATTTTTGAGTATGTTAAGCACAAAATTTGAAACATGTGAGAAAATCGATCTAAAACTGCACATTCAAAACAGTTTTCAAAATTCTTATCGCATTAATTGATTGATCGGTACGTTGGAAATAGAAAACGTCTAGATTCCTACGTTGCGCATGTGATAGAAACAGAATATCACGGTTTATAATCATCTTATACCACGAAATATTATAGCTATTCTGTTATTCTATTCTGTGGCTATACCTAATCATAGTTAAATAATATATGATATGTGCGATAACCATTATTATTATTCATTACAAAAGGTCATTACTAAGACTCGGAAGTTGTAGGAATTACATATTGTTTTGTATGCTCTCAATTTATAGCAGACCAAACTGAAAATCCAAACCATACAATATAGAGTTAAAAAATCGAAAATTTAAAATGCATATTTTGCGAATTTTGTCAATTTTAGCTAAAAAGTGCATATTTCATATACGCATACTATGTATACTTCAACATTTTCCAAAAAAAAAATTGATATTTCCCTTTCTTAAACTATCTATACAAAACAATATTGAATGAAAAATTCGATATTTAACGTAGATATTTATTGCCATTTTCAGCCACGCGTTTTCGATTTTCTTTTAGTTCATACCGGACCTAACCGGGCCGACGGACGAGGGCGCACTTTATGCGATATAGACGTGTATACTCTTAAACAATATAAATCAAGAAACGCGCATATGAAAATGACATTTTGCATATTTTCGTTAATTTGCCTTTTTTTCTACATATAATTTTTTTTCTATCTATAGTGAAATTAATTTTTTTGCATAAATAATACATTTTTTTTTCTGCATATTTTAACACTTATAGATATATATTTTGTAATTTTTTCGTGCACATTTCGCCTTTTTTAAGCTCCTACGACTACCGAGCCTTATAGTCATTATTAGTATATATGATTTACGTATAGGATTACTGATCTCGATACTATAAAATATGCGCCGCGGTATACACGCATGGTAATTGCAACGAAAACCATGCGCGGTTAACCGGAATAGAAAAACAACAATATAATATGGTTGGACACAATGATCGGGATGTTAGAATATAATATTATTATTCCGAACATCACGTTTCACGGCGAGCAGTAGCTCATGTCTACGAAGTGTACGCACGACAACAACGAACCGATAACCAAATCACTGGTCGCGCGGCTACCGACGGGCGAAAGCGTTTTTCGGCGGGTACAGCAAGTTTTGTGCGGGTGTGTAAAGTTAGTGTATAGTGGTCAGCTATGGTACTTAGTATTGATCCCGGTCCGAGCGCAGATGGGGCGGCGGCGGTGGCGTCGGTGGCGGTGCGCACGGGGCGCGGTATCGGTGTTTGGGGTGAAGGGGGGGGGAGGTTGGCCGTGTAAGGGTGCGAACGACGACGGACCGCGGGAGAACGAAATCGGGAGGGGGGAGATGAGATGATGCCGCCGCGCTCTCGGTATTTACGCAATTAGCTCGACAACGGTGGCGGCGGGCGGCTGCGTTTCGCGCACGCGCGTCCGCGAATTCACCTGCTGAGACGACTGAATAAAAATGTACATTCGCATATCACAACAACAACAACCAAAAACGCCCCACGTACCTCTATGAGATTTAGTAGAAGTATACATGATAGTGTCATTTTGACATCAATTTTTCACGAATCCAATTTAAATAACATGAACACATACATATAGTATATGTCGATCATAAGCTATAGGGTGTCTCAAAAATAACGCCGGATTTAAAACCGCTATATGGAACAAATTTATTTATTTGAAAACAACAAAAAATACGTATCATTCTCTTCGGAAGTGGTTGAGGTTTTAATAAGAGTACAAGACAAATAATATCGGTCATCTTATAAGCCTCCTAAATATTTTAATAGCTCCTCATGTTATTCATCGTTTTTATGTGCCTGGGAAGGAAGCCTCTGTGGATCATTTTACATTGGATTATTATAGCCCCTCTGAAAATTTAACCAAATATCCGCCTAAAAGCTCTACAAGTGATCACTCAGACCATGAAATTCATCATCACATATTATTGCCCCATCAAGTTCGTAGAGAACACAAATCTTGCAATTTGATATCGTATGACTTTTTTCTTAGGAGATACACTATGTCACGAGTTCACCAAGACAAATGACGACATTTATGAGATCTAAAAGAAGAAATTCGACATGTTCTCAACTCTTGATAGGACAACAAACGATGATGAATTTCGTGGACCGAATGATCGCGTATAGGAATTATGTCTGATATTACTTTTCATGTTTAAACCTCACACTCTTCTGAGGGGAATGATATGTTTTTTTTTTTTGGTTTTTTTTTTACATAAATAAATTTGACCCATAGCAGTTTTAAATCCAGCATTATTTTTGAGACACCTTTTATAAACACGATGGATAAAAATCATTGCCGGAGCAGAGGCTTTGCTTGTAAAAGTATAGCTGTGGTATTGTAGATTATTTTTTTGAAACTGTAAAAGACTAAATGTTATTGTTATTAGTTACAATTATTACTATTATTATAATTCTATCGCTCGGTCCAGATATTTAAATCTCGTGTACACCGGACATAGAACTGAGAGTTTCAAAATCCCGTTGCGTAGCTTCAGTTGGTTGTTTTGGTCCCAAATTCGCACACATTACACTGTACAATACGTCAATAATTACGTCGTAAATAGAGTTAGTAAAGATATACCGTATAATATAAGTATCATATTATAGTCGTGGAGCGACAATTTTGAACAATGAACGACGCGTGCATGCGCAGTGGTGACATTTATATGTGCAATTACCATTGCTTTATAATACATTATGCTTCACGATTATGAACCGCAGCTCTCCATCATCTATGGTTTATGGTATGGTCCAAGGTCCAGACGGAACGGCCTCGCGGTCTTCGATCGCAATCTCACCCGTACGGCAGCTAACACGTCCGCGTCTCCGATGTTCGCCAACTCCGCCGCCGCCGTGCTCCGGCCGCGGTCGTTTATCATTCGGTTACACGGGGACTTAACGCGTGGCGTAAAGACCTTCGGGCCGGAAAAACATATACATTAACGATATTAAAAACCATCACGAATGTATGTTTGCGGTGCGCGTGTGTATGTGTGTACGGGTGGGCACGAGAGAGAGAGAGAGAGAAAAAATAGAAAAAATGGATAGTGTGCGCGCCCGTGTGCGTGTACGAGAAAATACTCACAAAGAAAAGGAGAACGAGAATTAATCAAATTACAGGCCCGGTGCGCGGTGTGCGCGGTTTTTGACGAAATGGAGCGGAAATATTGGCCGGCCATACGCGAGTTGACGATGTCATTAATTCTTGTCCGGTTTTGTTTCTAGTACTTCCACCACCGCTTGTTCTGCTGCTGCTGTTGCTGCCTCTGCTACTGCTTCTGCTGCTGCTGCCGTTGCCTGTTTCTACTCTCCCCCGCGACCTGAGCCTTATGTTGCGACGGGGTTCACGTGTCAGAAATTAATAAATCCGCCACCGCCTGCAGCACTACTACACCGTACACGACTAGGAGCGCTTTTTCATTTCGGTAATGGATTCGCTACGGACTATATTATATGCATGGTATATAATATATCGCGTATAATATTATACCGCGGTTAGATATCCTTTTCCGTCATACGGACGTTAAAAAAATATGTATACATTACATCGTACACGCCTACTATAATAAATACATTATGTATTCCGCTAGCGACGCGCACGTACCCACGGCAGCAAGCGCGATCACAGTACGGATTATTGTGTAAACAGTCCCGGGCCTGCAGTGGTGAACTGCAAATTCGTGGTGCAAATCGTAAAACAACACGGAATCGTACTTGAAACGTATTTCTTTCGTCTATATTACGAGTAAAAGGGATGATGGATTTTTCGAGGGTTGCGTGCAGTAGCGCTAGAAAAACTTCTTGCATCATTGCAAGCAGACCAGGATTCAGGGATATGAGACCTTTCACGAGGACCAGATAAATTATTTAACTCTTATGACGGAAGAAATAATTAATAATTATTCAGAACTATAAGATAATTGTTCGTTAAGATGACTAATTATTTATTAATTATTTGTAAAATAAATTAACTAAAATATTTCTTCAAAAATATAAAAACTGATTTTCAAAACTTGGTTCCTCTCAGCCAGTGGCGTCAACAAAACTATAGTTCAATTTTGAATTGTCGTACACTTTTGTTATTCCATAATTGTTCCATACATCACATATGGGGGGGGGGGTTCCCACAAGAGGGGCTGTTGGACCTCGATACAGGAGGCCCATGGCGTAAAATTTTAAATTTTAATAGAAATACTTATTTTATATTAAATAATATTATAAAATAACATTTTATAAATATAAAATATAAGGTATATAAATATATAATATCAGTGGTGCCGAACCCATGGTTAAAGTCTAGCAATGGCCAGACCTAATTTTGGTGGTGGTAGGGGGTGTGTTGTTTGACTTGGTAGGTTCCAGCCACCAGATGATGGTATCATAAGTACATATAAGGCTTTAAATCGATAACAGAACTAGAGCATTGCCATCGATGTAAGCACAGAATAGAATCTATTCTGTGATGTAACGTTGTGCAGTGCAGCATTTGATATGACATTCAAAAATTTACCAAGCCATAGGGATATTTCCTATATGCGTCAGAAATAAACATAGTGTGAGTGTTTTAACGTGTACCGTGTACGTAGTGTTGTTATTTCCGCACTGGTTCGCTAGCAAAGTGCACTGCAATAAACTCCAGTCATTATTTAATCGGAAATAATTTGTATTAAATACAATGGCCAATGATAAATAATTAATATTTTAATAATTTGTAATAATAATTATCTCAAACATATCAAGATTTACTCCAAAAATCATTTAGTGTTTTGGGGTTTCTGGTCAACCCAAGAGTTATGAAATGCCTAATGGCCAATTCCTTAAAGAAGGAAATCGATGTTTCCATGAATCATGGTACTATAGAAAACTACCAGGACTATGATATTAGAGAATAACTTTCTTTTTCTCTAAATTTAAATAAAATATTTTGTTTATACTGTATGGTTTTTGGCAGTGTTCAACTTGAGGGGGACGCATGGAGACGGAGTGTCCCAACTAATTATTCAGAAATTTCAGCGTACCCCTAATTTTATTTTTAAGGGGAACGCACATGACACTGAATCATGCCATCATTCTGAATTTTTATCAAATGCACGTTTATTGTTATTATATTTTATTTTATAAGTTAAAAATACAATATATAATATAATATTTACAGAAATTTTTTTTTAGATTCTGAACGAATTAATGAAATCTATTGGTTTTACAATTGTGTGCTTTATTTTTATTTTTTTATTATTTGTCTGTCATCACGTTTTGGGGCAGTAAAAATGCTTCAATTTTCTTAAATAGCAACTTTTCTGAAAGTAAAGTAAATCTAGATGGTACTTAGGTGCGTCAAAAATCAAACTTTTTCAATACTTTTTAAAAGCATCGAAAAAGACAATAAAAAATTACAAAAAACCGGCAATTTTTATGGCAAAACCATGTTTTGATAAACTACATATTTTTTAAAATGCTCTAGCTCAAAAAGAAAAAAATTTATGCCTACACTTGAAATTTTTACTAAATACTTAAATTAGCGTTTTTTTTATATGGTTAAGTTTTCAAAGTATTTTGGAATTTTTTGACTTATTTAAACTTATTTTTTACTTATTTTTGACAATTTAAATTTTCAATTTTTCTAAGTTTTTTTTTTTTGAAATATCTATAAAAAAAATTTGGCTGTCCAAAAACTCTTGACAATTTAATAAAAGGTTCATTATATTTACTGCAACTAAAAAAATTGGAAATCATTTTACGTTTCCATTGGCATAGATTTTTTTCAGATTAATATATTGATTATTAAGCGACTTAAGGCATTTGAAATATTCGATTTTTTTACATTATTTTTTTATAATTGTTGATAAAAAATATTTGAAATAAGAACTATTTCCTTAACATTTGACGATAAACAAACATTTACGTTTTTTGATTTAAGGCCTAGTAACAACTATATACATCAATAAATGTTTTATAATACATTCAAATTGTTTGAAATTTTTTTGAAGTATAAATTCATAGTAATTTTTCTATAGAATAATGTCCGATGTATTTAATAAACGACAGGTTATTAAAGATAATTTGTTGTTCAACAATGCGTTTAATGATTCAGATGAATATTCGACGTCTGATGATTCGTTTGAAGATTCAAAATATAAATTGAACTATTGGCAAAAACCAATCGTAGGGTGGATGGTTAACAGCAAAAGACAAAAGCCTCATGGTGGTATAATAGGTAAATAAAACGATTTTATTCGACGATAATAATTTCCGGTAATTTATTTGCCAACCTATTAAACATACTTATTGTCATAATTATACAGCTACTGCAGTCACAGACACCATATACGATAAATTTCAAGTTATAATGGGTTTATTTTTCAAGGCGAAACCTTATTCAGATGATTTAATGTCTGATGGAGATAATGAATCGGACGGGGGTATTCCGAAAAATAAAAGTCGCACATTAATTTTGTCTTCTAAGTCAAATATGAGTCGATGGGTCAATTGTATCAAGAATACAATATCCCCTGATATACTAGATGTTTGCGTGCACTAGAAAAACGTCGAAATAAATCGATTGAAGAGTAATTATTTTTGTTGTAATGAAAGCAAATACCGTATTAGTTTAGTTACGCGTGATAACCGCGAAATCTTAAGCACTATAGGTATAACTTGCAACATCCATACGGTTACTACATATTTCTTTTACTTCCGCGTATTCGACGTACGATGTTTAAAAACTGTAATGTAATAAAATATGAATTTGTATGACTATAATTAGAATTTGTACGACGGTGGTTTTTCCGGAAATTTAGGAAAAGTCAATTTTTTAATAATGGGAGGGCTGAGGAAACGTTTCCCCAGCCCTCCCGTAGAAAATTGGATTTTCCGGAAAAACTACCGTCGTACAAATTTTAATTATAGTCATACAAATTCATACTAATTACATACTAAATGCCTGTAAACAAAAATTTAGGAAAATGTAAATGGGCGGGCTGGGGAAACTACGTCATTTTTTTCCTCTAGATAAAATTTAAAAACGACATTATTACTATCAAAATGCTAATGAAACTTGATTTTTTATAATATATGGTAAATTGTATTGTTGGAAGTTTTGTAAAGTGCCCAAACAAACATCTAGCACTGGGGCCAAACGTTTGATGAAGGGCCCTGCATACGGGCATACGTAGTAGGAATATAATTTTTTAAGGCTATTTCGATTGCTCTTTCGCTATTATTGTATTTATCGTATGTACTATATTTGTATCTTGATCGATGATATAATGACTATCATCATTTTGGACCTAACTTTTAGATTAAA
This sequence comes from Chaitophorus viminalis, assembly GCA_025469195.1. Taxonomy (NCBI): domain Eukaryota; kingdom Metazoa; phylum Arthropoda; class Insecta; order Hemiptera; family Aphididae; genus Chaitophorus; species Chaitophorus viminalis. The sequence continues at coordinate 237,237 of JAIPRK010000199.1, forward strand.
AGGATTGTAAGCCATGATCTTATGTGTCTGTCTATTACACGTGCAACATAATAATTTAGACTTTTTCTATTTCCAACGTACCGATCGATCAATTAATGCGATAAGAATTGTACACAACATACCCAAAAATTAAATTTTGTTGATTTTTATGTTTCCAGCTTGTGAAATTTAAGAGGACAAAATTAAAAAAGTGAGGAAATATATTTAAAGTAGACTGAACTCCGAATTTAAATCAGTTTTCAAAATTCTTATCCCATTAATTGAATGATCAGTAGATTGGAAGTAGAAAACGTCTAAATTCCTATGTTGCGCATATGATAGACAGAGACAGAAAAGCATGACTTATAATCCCTTTAAAAATAATAATAAATATTCGTGAAAATTATCATCTAGCAGTCTGCATAGATACTTTAGACTGTAGAATGTAGATGATGTTTGAAACAACTCTGGTGACTCGAAGTTATAGTTTGCAAAAAAATAAATAGAATTTGATATAATTGCAGAAAGAGTGTTTTTTTAAAATTCATTGATTATCTTTCTAAATTCTTAAACTTGAATACTTCTATATATTTTATAAGTTTTGAATGTGTTATAAGCAGTATTATTATATAATTATCCAGATAATTATTATTTTATCTTATCTAGATAAATTTAAAAGATAAATTTTTTGGTGAAAATTTGATAGATCTGTACCAAAATGTTTCATTTTTATTCTCATTATCTCAGGCACTACTTGTACTAAAATAACATTCAAGGCTAAAAATATATGACGTTTTTCTAAAAAGACTATAAATTATGCCTACTTAGTACTTATTACTTATTAGTAATTAATATTCTGTATTTGGTTTATAATTTTATTTATAAATAAATTTATATATAAGTAACCTATATTAGTATATTACTGTCGTGACTCGCGACCAGAATTATTTCACAGAATTTTATAAATATTTTTAAATTATAATTTAATAAAAGTTAGAATTTTGTTTTTGGTCCACTTGACAACTACTTTACAGCAGTGTGACTTCCCAAATTTTTATTTATACTTTGCTACTCCCTAGAGTCCCTTGGATCTTATTGGTTCCATATATTATTATATGTATTGATGTTAATGTTTGGTGAATGGTGATACATAACATGATATTATAAGTCGAAAATAACATATTATATAGGCATGTACTTACATGACGCTAAGTACTTATGTTTTTTTAAATTAGTTGTTTTAATTTTAATTTCTATAATTATGTGTTATTTATCTGGATAAAATATTTTTATCTTTTATCTTTTTGGTAGATAAATTTAATTAATTTATCTTTTATCTGTATTTTAGATAAAATTTAGTGTTGTTATCTTTATCTTTATCCAGATGATTTTTTTGTTATCTGTTCCTAACACTGTTTATAAGTTATTAGTAATTTTTAAGTACCATGTATATTATAAATTTTATACATGTGTTTAAATTTTAAATTTTATAACCCCAAAAGTAAGAAAATATATTAAATTTCACAATAAAACGTTTGAAAACATAATTACAATAAGTTTATACAAAATAAGATTTGAACTACGTATAGGTAATGAAAATTAATATTTAAGTTATTTATTTGGTATTAAAATAAAAAATATTTGAAAAAGTTCTAAAATATTTAAAAATATTTTCTTTTTTGCTAACACCAAAGAATTTAACTTCAAAACCATAGAAATTACTTTTGTTCATTTCTAATCGATTCTGATATTTATGTAGTCGTATATATATATATAAATACTCAGCAAAGAATTGTATTAAATTAAGCGAGCTGAATAAAAACCATAATATATTATGACCAATAACAGAAAAATAATGGCAACGCCCATACGAATTCTTCAACAATGTTTTTATTTTTTTTACAAAAAGCATTATGTAGTTTGCGATAACCAAATTAATTTTGTTTCCTCGACAGGCACTTTGTATATAAACAAATCGATAAAGCTCACATTGCTCACAATTGCTCTTATATATTCGGACAAAGGACAGCCCACGCTAATGGACATTGGCTATTCGATTTTCGAATATAAAAAACACACCCGTAAGCGAATATCCAATTTTTCAAACGAGAAGCAAGGAAAACAGTGTACTCTCTTATATTTATATGTTTATGACAACTAGAATAAAATAAAATACATAAATAGTAGACATTATATTAATTCATACTATAATAATATTTATTCATTTACAGATATTGTATAAATTCAACACTCATGTTGTAGGTATTTAACCATTACAATTAATACACCCAATATTATTTATAATAAATTCGATAAAATTATATTTTTAACTTTTAAGTAAGTAGTAAGTACTATATTTACTTTATTTATTTATTAATTATATATGCTTTGTTTTTAAGTTGCATTTAGTAGCAAATAGTGCAAATTCTCCCTAAATATTATTCATTAAAATATCATCTGAAATCGTAAACTGTTGACAATACAATGCATAATGTATTGATTTCAACATTTTCTGTTAGAAATAACATGTATTCTAATATTAAATATTAAATAATAATTATAATTATTACAAAATTATTAAATTATTGAAGAACAAAACATAAGTGAATGATTATTTTGTAATTATTGATTTTAATATATTATTTTATTAATTCTATTTTTATACCACATGTGTTTAAAATTGAATTTATGATTTCTATTTCATGAAAAAAATACTATAGTTTATAAAATTCGTTCGCAAATTGAATTACTTAGACGTGTCGTACTTTGTTTCCGTTGTTACAAACTAAGGTTGATACAATTTCTACGCACTTGCTATATTCTGCCGCAACAATACCCAAGATACTATTACTTAATTTTAGAAAACACTTTTAGTTGGGAAAAGTTTTGCTCTTCAAATATTTCTGTGATACGAGAAATAAATATTGATTTAGTACATTAAGATGACTTAAATTTTAAGTTATGATGGTTATCAACCGATATTAAAAATAAAAACAATATTACAATACATGTTATATTGTGTACACAATTATACATGTATTAATACGACTGTACACCTACCGATGTGTGTTTCGTTACGGTTTAAAACTGAATTTTGAAATTCACCATACTTATATTTTATAAAATATCCAGAAAGAAAACCAAATTTTCCACTTCACAATTGTTTTCAATTTCTAATTTTTATTTTTTCTAATGTACAAAATGTTTATAACGCAAAGCGTCTCGATGAAGCGAAAGTATATTTACGTTTATGAGCAATACACCGTTCAGTGATTGTATTATCCCATACGTGCCGGCACGAGTGATGATGAATGCACATAAGTCTCCTTTTGTGGACACATATACCCACGCTATAATGCGACCACCCTTATACTGTTCCGACCGGAATATAGCGCGTTCTATTCTAAGTGACCGATAGCAATAATGCGGCAAAGTTTAATAATCTACTCGGACAGAAATCCGTTTTCAAACAAACCCCCAAGTGGGTTTCAGCGCCCAACGGGATATGGCACATCATTACGCAAATAGAAAAATGTTCTGGGATAGAATTCGCACACGCGCGTTTGTTTTAAGATTTAAAAGCATTCTCGCGGTGTGTTGTGTAACGTGTAAAGTGTTTGTTTTGGATTCTAAAACAAGCTAGTGCAAAAACTGCAAACTATTTTAATTGATTTCACGTGGTTAATCGATTCAGGGTATTTTTGAAAACATAAAAGTGATCCAATTATTCATACAGATCAAACCATATCAAACTGGCATTGATTATAATGTACCGAAAGTAATATTATAGTTCACGGTACAGACGTACTGCAGTATTCGTAAGTAATAAATTAGAAAATCTGTGAAAAATCCGAAAAGAAAATCAACCACTACTGTAACCACAACTTCGTGTACGTCCAATATTAAATGCACCATAAGCTTCACTCGGTATCTATTATACAATGTAATTTATTATATTTATTTAACTCACTCCCGGGCGAATAAAGTGAGGCGAGTGTCCAATAGTATCCTAGCAGTGTTTGGCTTAAAATTTATAATTAAATACAAACCGCCAACGTTTTGAAAATAATTTGGTTTTATAAAACTGAAATAATGAACGTACTTAAAATTTGAATATAATTTAAATTTAGAATGAAAGAGAGGGTGTGCGTGTGTGTGTGAAAGAGAAAGAGAGAGAAAATAGTAATACATATATGGGTAAAAAACAAGCAAATTTTTTTTAATTTCACACCTACACGTGACATTATATTTATTATGCTATTTTTACAATTAAATATAGATATTATTATGTATTATTGAATAACTTGCTTAGATTTTTAACTTTTATTTCATTACTTGAATAGTTATAAAATGAAATCAATTTTAATATTTTAATTAATTATAATTACAATTATCTTATACATATTATTCATGGTTTGTTTTAAAAGAATCTGTTATTTAACTTTGTTTTTATTGTTTTCAATTACTCACCTGTGTATCAAAATCTGTGCTACAGTGATAAACAACTCTCCTCCACACGTCTAGAGCCTCTTTAATGTCTTTGTTTATGGTTACCAACTACGTTGTCAACCTCTTTCTCGTCACTTTCGTCATCCTCTCCGTCATTGTTGCCGATAAAATGTATTGTACATTTAAAATTGATGACATGATCAGAAACCAGCAATAAGTAATATTCAACACAAAAATGTATTTTCTACGATTTTTCTTGTGAAGTTTCAGTCTCATAACCGAAGTGGTGAGTCTTATAACCGAATTTTTTATAATCTATATGGATACGTCCGGACCGTTTCAGGTGATAGTGAGTCTAATAAGCCAGGAATGGCCAACTTTAATAGACTTGTAATCGACCTCTGAGTTTTTCTGGATTGTCGCGATAAAATATGCGACTAAACCTTATATTCGTGAGATTTATAAGTGACATCTACTGCATATTATTTTAGAAAGAAAATAATGCAAAATCTTCGACTTTTTATTTATTTATTTATTGTTTAGATGTGTACAAGCCGGACTTCCGGAAAACCGTCGTTAATTTTATGGATTTCGCTAGAAATGAACGCACATATTTTCATCGATTACCTAGTGCCCCTCCGTCCAACTCAAAAATACTAAAAGACCCCAATCCGACCAGTTTACAACGTATTATTATTTTTATTATTATATTTCTCTTTCTATTCGGAAACTTTTTTGCCTGCCCGTCCAAACGTCCCGCCAGCACAGGACGGCAATAACAATAATAACGCGCTCGACGGCGGCGGACCCGGTGATTTTATGGCATGGAAAAAAAGGGATACGGTCAGTCCGCGGGAATTGATGGCGCACGGTTTCCTTTCTCGCCCAACGGTTTTTATTTTTAATGCATAATGTAATGGCGTAGAACACCCTACACTGCTAGTGAGGGATAGGCAGGAACGGGGAAAAACCTATACGAATGAGAGAAAATTTCTCTTTTTTTTTTTTCTTCCTTGTTTTTCCTTCTTGGCGAAAATAACAAATCGTAAAACAAACACAAGCTCGAATATTATTCACCCGTGTGGCCACCGCAGTGGGAGTACAAGCCAGGGGGTCATAAATTATGTAACAGGCCCCACGCGAATATTTCCACATGACAGATACAAACCCTCAAGGGTGAGTAGGTGGGGGATTTATTTCGATTATAATATCGTATTATTATTCGACTGCATTAAAGACGTCTGCGGTAAGAAATCCGGCGCACAGATGGAACACGGGGTAAAAGATATTATTTTGCGCTGCGGAAAACCGTGTATAAAACGAAAAGGGTACACGTTACAGTATGGTTATGTATAAATAGTTGTATAATATAGCAATAGCGTACGAGTCCACACTACGGTAAAATGGAGACCGGAGAATATTATACGCGTAATATAATAATCCTTATCCGAATATCATACGGATATCTTTCTATTCAAAAGGTATTAAAATACGTACAAACATATTATACTTTTTCAAACCTTATCATTTTATAATTAATTGTCATACGTATCTACCTGATTGTGTTATGTTAATTGGACATTAAAACACATTTTCCATGTACCAGATATTTATACAATATGGTAAATCAAAACGTAAAAATAACTTACTTATCGGTTAAAAAATGTTTTTATAAATATTCGAAAAATGATCATAGGTACCTACTGCTATAAAACTATATTTGCAATGCTGGTTTGTAAAAAAGGTGAGTGAAGAACCCAAAACTTAGATTTGACTTTTGAAATCTTGCCATATTTATTTTACTATTCATCAATATGCCTAGATCCTCTTGGTTTATCTTCAGAAAAACTTTAATAATAATCGTTCATTTCTACAGAAAAAAGCTTCTAAAAATTCGTGCGAATTTCGAGTACATGATCATTTTAAATTATTAAAATACGTATTATCATCATATAAATATATTTTTAAGTACTATATTTAATAATTCTATGCTGCTAATAAAGCCGATATACACATTTTAGGCTTATACATTTTGTGATCGGGTGGTCAAAACCTAGTACTCTAATTGAGTACAGCATACATAACAACACAATAGTAAAATATCAACACAAAATAGTAGCAAAATAATATATTATATGATTTAATATTATCACTGATAAAACAACATTTTACTCAAAAATAAATATTTTCCTTAATTATTTTCAAATATGTTTTATCATAGTTCAAATTATTTGTATATGGTTGAACAAATTTAATTAACATAGTCTTTATTGTAAATGAAACATAAATGTACTCTTTTGTGTTAATGTGGAATAACGTTGCAAACTTTCTTTTGGACATTTGTTTAAATTTTTAAATCATGTGAATTTATTTACTGTAGTGAAAATGGAATTGCTTCCGTAATCCAACCAGATTTTCTCTAACGAGAAAGTAATAAATTTAATCTTCTTAGAATAAATAAAATAACATAATATGTTTGCACAACAATATAGCCATAAAAGTTTAGATAGAATTTTAATTCACCAAAATATATATAATATAATATAATACTTGTTTAGTAATAATTTAAATCTGAACTGCTAAAAACTATATTAAACATACAAATATGATGATTAAATTACAATGTTTAAAGTTTAAAGTATACTTATATATAATAAGTGCATATTCCATGTATTTGTAGCAGCTTGAAATATTCTACGCTAATTAATTTGTCAAAACAAATTTTAACGGAAAATGATTTCACAGGAACTATAAAACAACAAACGAACCAGAACATTTTCGTCAAGACTGTAACGTTCAATTTTACGGTCTACGTTGACATATTATTATCTACCTTGTCATCGACACTAAATAATATTCAATCATCCTGTGTGTAACACACTTCAAAATTAACTACTGCAGTAGTTAACCGAAAAGTAAAAAACACAACTGTCATTTATTTCTGAGTTATAAAAAAATAAATAGATTGGCATTAAGTGGCATCTATCAAATAATTGAATACGTTTAGCAATCGTTTTGATTTTTTTTTCTTATTTATAATAAAAATAAGTGATTTTAAAATGTATTTTACTAGAAAAATTCGACGACAAATTCTTCGTTGATATATTATTTACAAAGGTATGTGGTTTTTATCATATGTTGAAAACCTATACAACTGTTTCAATTAGATAAATTAGACGTATCTTAACCAAATAATTAAATTCAATAGTGTTATATAATTATATAACAAACCTAAACATTTAAATCCAAATTACACATTTCGAGAAATGAGAAAATGATCGTTTTCACAAAAAATCTTTCACTATATTTTTATTTCTTTAACTGAAATATTAATATTTCACAAATATACATTCATAAATAACATAAAATGTTGACACATTTTTGAAATTTTTTTTTTTTACAATCATATAAAAATGTTTATCGTTTTAAAAAACATCTTAGATATAGGTAATTACAGTCTAAAAAAAAATTATAATTTAATTTTCAACAAAATGTGGTGATAAATGATATTTGACAATATTTATTTCATTATACCATGACGTCATAGCGTTCGTATTTAAAAAACTACGAATATTATTTTTTGAATTTGAGAAAAAGACCAAACCATAAAATTGCAGAGTAAAATATCCGAAGACATATAAATAAAACAGAAGAACACATTTATGAAATGTAAAGCCGTAAACTTTTTGGTTATTGCCATTTCATTCCGATGTGTGTTTTATAAACATCTACGGACCTGCCTATTTTTCGTGTTTTTTTTTTTTTACAATCCCCTAAACGGCCGTTAAGTCACATAAGGGCAAAGGCCATTCAAAAAAAACGCTCTCACCCTTCGAGGGTAGATTATACGTATTCATTTTAAAGTAAAAAATAAAAAAAACCTTGGGCATATAAATATATTATGTTTGGTCCAAAAAATACGCAGAGGGGTTCACTATCCAAAAGTGGAGTTTAATATTTAATACAGTTAAACGTGTTTATACACACGGAAAGCTTCTAAAAAAAAAAAAAAAAAAATGGTATAATAAACACTAGTTCGCTTTTAGGCAATTGATTCTAGAAACGTTTAAAATATTTATTTATTATTCCCATTCAAAATTGACCGGTTTTCGATACACCAAAATACATTTTAACTTAACTTATAATTTAGGAGTTTATTTATTTATTTATTTTTTACAAAGTAACATTCTTTAATTATGGAACGATTAAAAATAACACATAGATCCATTAATATTATTGGCCATTAGTATTTAGTTATATTTTAGAACATTGAATTATTGCTTTCGTTAAATAATTGTAATAACAATTGAATATAAAACCATAAAACGTATAGTGTTGATAATATTTATATTTCATACAATTATACAATGCACACATACATCATGTAATTACGTATGCCATTCATTATAATATACAATATTATCAATTGTATTGGATCGAATACTAATACATACTATAAAATGTTATAGTTAAGTTATATTCATAAATTACATATTAAACATAAATACATTATAATACCAATGATTTTTTCAGTTTGAAGTTAAAAAAGATTATTACAATTTATAAATTAATTGTAACGAAATTTATTTGTTTCATTATTATTTGAATATAATATTTTTTTATTATTTTAAATAAGGCTTCAATTAAAAAAATTATTAGCATGTTATGTGTATAATATAGTGTTATTTTTGGCGAATTGATTTACGATTTACGATTAGACGTTATCCCAGCTTGCTTCTTTAACATAAAATATAAACACATCATGATGGAAAAATAGTTATAAAACTTATAACTACAATTTATTATCATGATATTGTATAATGCAGATTTAATATTATTATCATGCAACGACGTATAGTTATAAAATATAGCAGTTATTTCCGGTTCCATTTATAATTAGAAATTCGGGCACAAAATCCGGCTTCCTGAAAAAAAGAAAACCGAGAATACTAGTAACAAAGGAAAGTGAATGAATCTTTTTAGATAGATTAACGATCGTGCTCTGGACTTATAACAACGGACAAAGGCAACCCCTCGTACACGGGTGTCTGTCAATCGGCGATATTATCGACTTATCTCCACGCACCATACGCACACATGGAACAAAAAAAAACAAATTAATTTTGGCAACAAGGAACAGGCGGGGTGGCAGCTGATTGTGAATTAAAGAACGTGCTCGGACGTATATATAGGGTGTGTTGTTACGTCATATTATTATGTGAACATGGGCGGCAGAGCAAAAATCCACTCTCACCCGTAACTTTTCTATCCGTGCGCGCACACAGGTCATTAGGAAGACCGGACTTTGCGGAAGGGACCGCCGCCGCCACCGCCCCTGGCACCCCCATTTAATTTATGCGGCATCACACGCGGCCGACCCTCGATTTTTCGAGCGCCCAAGACGATCGTGATCTGATTCTAAAAACAACCGCTTCGTATTTATTTATTTTTTTTTTTTACCCTTTAACCACTCCTCCTCGCCACCGCTATGCCAGACCCTAATCTTGCCTCCAATCATTACCATCGACGATGGGCTGTTTTTCCTGTCCCACCGCACCCTACTTCGGCGCTACCCTTCGGTTGGTTTTTTATTCCTTATTGTAAATGGGTTTAATTCGGACGCCATTTTCTTCTGAGACGGTGTTGCGTCGGATGAGAAATTATCGCCGTCTTTTTACCACATGTACACTCAGAGAACATGCGCACACGTACACACACATGTATACGTATATATTATACAGTACACGCATACTCCTCCACCACGTGTCTCTCGTATATTTCAGAATTTGTCGGGGGAGGAAAAAAACAACAACAACTTTCCCGGGCGCACAAGGGGTTGCCGCTGAGCGTAGTGTAGTATGAACGTAGGAATAAGCTTAAAAGAAGCCTTAATGCCGTTTCAGCGTAGTTTCGCCCTCTGAATAATCAAAATTTATGAGTTTCCTACAAACCCCGGTGTTCTATCCCGACACGCTTCCCTGTCCATCCCTTCGGACACCCCTTGGCCGCAATTCACGTGATCACAATATTATATGTAGCCATGGACAACCGCCACCGCCGCAGTCGCCGGCAGTGCATGTACGAACCCCACACGTATTGGTCATGTGTTACGCGGCTGGACAACAACATTTTGCCATTTACAGTGTGAAAAAAAACCCTTAGTTCGCTAAAACAAGATAAATAATACAAATTTGTCAAAAAGTCTATATTATATATATTACCAGATATTTGTTGTGTATATAATGTATCGTTTTGAAGAGTACAAATTCACAAAATACGTTTAGATTCGAATTTTATTGTTCTAAAGGCAAAAATACTTTACAGTAGTATCCATAAAAGCATTTTACGGCACAATAAATGTTTCAAAATTCAAAACATCGGGTTCCCATTAACATTTAGTATAAAAATTATCTATATTATTATAATTCCAAATCGTATCGATAAATTATTACATCATTCATAACAAATTACGTGTTGATTGCAAATTTAATACTCACGGAGTGAGTTATGAAGAAGTATAATTAATACAAAAATCAAATACAGTAATTACTGTTCTATATTGTAATCAAAACCAAATTTACAAAGTAGAAAAAAAAGGAAAAAGATCACATGAATAAATACAAAATTGTAATACTGTTTTCCGCATTTAAATCGAATTAAAGGCTACAATGGCTACATAAATGTTTTATCCCGAAATTGCCTAAATAATTCGCACAAACTATATGCACACACTAATTACCTATTTTACTTGGAAGAAATTACGATATGGAGTATAATTTAATTTAAAAAAAAAAGATACAGAATACTAATCTCGAATGGAAATCTCGATGGGATACTCTGGAGTTATTTATTGGAAAATATTTTTAAAATGAAAACCGTACAATTTTAATTCGAATCAAAGTATTACAATTATAATACACGATATGACTATGCATATCACATTTCGATGCGCTATAAGAATAAAATTAAATTAAAAATAAAATTCTCAAATGATCTTCCGATACAACTACAAATAAATAATGTAACTTAACCAATGATTTATAATTTTTATTATTATTTACTAACGCGTCAATGTGTATTAATTGTTTTCTACAGAACGGTTATGTACGAATGTTAAAAGAAAAACAGTTAATATATTTTCCGCAGGAAATAAATAATTATTAATAATGTTTTTCGTCTTTAAGCCATGTTATAATATTCCCAGCGTGATGATATTTATGTTAGCCGTACATTTATTCGTTTTATATAATACATTGAACCGACCACGATATACGTAAGTATTTAACGTTTTACTGTCATTTACAAAACAGGGCCACAACGCAATCGACAAATAAAAAAAAAAAACCAAAAAGGCAAAACCTTTTCAAGTTATAATTATCATACACGTCGTACTATGATAATAATTCGAAGCTCACGGACTTTTATATCCAAGTGTAATCTACGTTGTTTAGTCCGCAAAATATAATATACCGTCGTCATGATGTTGTTGTATATTTGACAATTATCTGCAGCAATAGTTGCGGGATAAATTATTGCGGTACGTTATATGTATATAATATGTTTGCGTGTACTCCCCGGTGGAGGTACACAGATGATGGGGTCGGTGTACGCGAACAGACGCTGAAAACGGAAGTTTAATGGGCCTCGCCGAGACGAGGACAAAGCGGACGCAAGGACTTTTTTTTCGCCCTACACGTCCGGTCCCCAAAACGATTTTTCTAGCCAGGTCCCCCGTCCTTACTACTCTGACCATCTCCCCCGTTCACCACGGTCCTCCTGCAGTCCGGTGGCGTGCTAGCGTTCCTTTTTACTGGAGGCCCGGGCGTCGTCGATTTATTTTGATCCCGTTTTGTAACGTGTCCCCGGGGACGAGCCGAAAATCGTTTCCTGGACAAAAACTAAAGAGACTTAAAGCTCGGAGGAATGATTCAACACTGTCGTACGTGCATTATCATTTTCCCTTTTGCCCACTATATATATATATATATATATATATATATATATACTTTGCGCAAAAACATACCCATTCCATTTCGCCTGTACGCGTCTGCAGCCGCTACACCCCCGCACGAACGCCATTAAATATTGTTCACTCTCCGCAGCCGTCTACTCTACCTTTTTTATCATCTTTATCGTTCTCAACGCATACGGCGAACGTACGCCCGGGCGAATTCTCTACTATTATAAATTAATCCGTGTCGACGATAGGACAGAGTCGTCAACTGATAATCATTTTTGAATCCTAATAATGAAGGGATAATTATTTATTGACCATCACAGTCGTGCCACGGTATAAACGGTGATATAATTTAACATTATAATTTTGTTATTCGTTAAATTAAATTACACACAATTATCTCAAACGCCAACATAATATTATTGTTTGTCTTACTAAATAACGTTCTTTATTTATCTGTAAAATGAATAATCAAACACTACCTGCGATTAAAAAAAAAAAAAACACTGCATTTTAGATCTAATTTCCAATTTGAAATGGCGTTATTAATTATAAGCAAGTACATATTTCAATTATGATAATCATAAAAACAATTAACGGTTAATTACTGGGTCTGTTGTCTATGTTTTTTACCTTTCTACAGTGATTTGATAAAAACTATATGTAAGAATGTAAGATAACAATCTTAATGATTCTTTCCAAGATTTTCCACAGACCTTGTACTGATTAGTGTAACGGCATTTTTCGCATAAGTCCATGACACAAACACAGATATTTATGCAAAAAGTAAATTCTAAAATTTAAATGATATGTGTTATAATTGCTTCGAAAGAAGTTTTGTGCAATTCGTTATCATTTAAGGCTACGTCTCTATAACGGTTTCAAACAATTTGAATAAAGTATTTCGTAATATAGCCATGTAGGTATAGAAAGATACTAGCTGAAATGCTAAATTACCCGGCCACAGCGACCGATATTTTACTATTTTAGATACCGGTAGTTATTATTTCAATGAAAATAATTATGTTATAGGTTAAAAAACGAACAATCGCCAATTATTCTAATTATATCTATTTTTATTTATTTATTCTATATTAATTATCTATTACATTGTATAGGTTCGTCATTCTCTGATTACAAAAAACAACATATTATTAAACAAAGTAAAATATTTCCTAAAAGTATCAAAAGAGTGGAAAAGTGTGTACATCCAGCCCACAGCCCAAAACTGATTCGACCCTTCAAAATGTGATTTTCGTAAAAATATTTTCTTAATGTGTCTTTAGTATTATAAGTAATTACGTTCTCTCAATATTTCAAATGAATCGATAAGGTATTTTTAGCTGTGCGTTGCAAATCAACCAGTGAGCGGTATTTAGATATTTTGCATGTATAGATTAATACAATTATAATAATTATGAATAATATAAACGAAATGGGTAAAGAGTTATTTTTATTTAGGTATAAAAACTATAAATGTATTATAAATATATTCAGTTCAGACGAGTGGTGCCAATATAAAGTGCGTACTACTACTACTTACTGTGAGTACTTTAGATTAACGATACGTGTTGATCGATATAAATTTCAATCGGTTATGTCATCGCGGAGGAGTTACACTTGCAGAAATCATATTTGCAAAAAAATATAGTGCGTTAAAAATACAGTTTCGAAAACGAATTCGTTAAAGAAATTAACATGCATTATATACAGAAATATTGAACGTATTATATTTTACATAAAGAACGATAATAAGAGGGCTGTTGGTGTGTGCATAGGAGATGTGAAAAATCGAGACAAGTAGAGGAGGTTTAGGACAAAGGTGGCCGACCCCCAAATGGTTGGAAGAAAGGCGAAGGAAAAGGAAAAGAGGATATTTACATTAAAAATCTCTATGACAACGGTTTACTCATTTGCGAGACGTGTACATCAGTGTAACTTGTGTGATAATCTTCCGACGAAATCAATCCTCTACGATCGCACTATAATAGTACAATATTGTGTATAGTTCGACGTAAATTAAATTGTTATTATTATTACTATTATCGTCATCATTATACAGGCGCATATTATTGTATATATATATATATATATATATATAGGTACGACCGTTTGTATTGTCCAATGGTTTACAAATAACGAACACATATATACACGCGGCAAACCCGCGTGTATTGAATGCAAACTCGGGCGCGCTCAAAGTGCCCGGAGATATAAATCAACATGATTGATTCGACTTCGGGCGCAAACATTAGCCGTGTGTGCATGTGTATATACAGCTCCGACGGACAGTAGTCGTGCACGACGCTGCAGCGCGCTGTATATAGGCTGAGGGGAAAATTTCAATTATCTTTAATAGACGGTAATTCTATACTTCCCCGGCCCACCCCCACCACGCGACCCGTCCCATGCGGTTAGCCGGCTCTGCAGGGATGTTATTATAAATATATATATATATATATATATATATAATATATAGCGTTTATAGAACAACTACATAATGCTCGAGTGAAACGTTAAACGGCACCCTGAATCCAACAGTAATTGCGTTTATATATATATATATATAATGGGCGTTTAGCCGACGGAAATAGTCCAAAAAGAGATCGCAGACCGGGGGTACGTGGTCCGTGGCGCGCGGTGATAGGGTTTGTGGAGAAGAGTGCAGCGAAGGCGGTCGGTGCGCTATTATTTCTGGCATTCAGTTCGCTGGGAAATTAACCGATTTCAGTCGATTACACGGCGGCGCGCCATCAAATTTCCGTGCACCGGCCGAATACGCTGTACATAATATAATATAACATTTAATTATAAAATGTTATATCATATTGTTGTATAATGTATAAGACCAACAATCATCGTCTGAAATAGCAGCGCAGTCTTAGCCCGACGATCGCGGGGGATAGCGAAAATCACGAATTGAACGGCATTTGAAAATAAACACTTAAAAGCGTGGAGGAAAAAGAATTAAACGACTAGCCCACATAATGATTGACATGCTATAATATTGTATTCGATTACGTTTTAACGTGACAGCTGTTTTCAAACCCTTTGTGCGCGCGTTAGATATGCACGATGCGTCTTAACTGTTTATCCGAGGCCATCATATACAATTCGATTACAGTGATTTATTACAGTGAAAACTCTTCATAATGAATCGAAAGGGACCAAGAGATTTTTTCGTTATAGATAGTTTTCGTAATAGAAAGGGTTTAAATAACGAAATTTTAATTATTTATGTATAAAGGTATGTATATGATACCTATGTATTATTATTTATCATACACATCATTATTTTTACATTATATTATATTTACATATTATATTTTATACAATTATTTAAAATAGCCTGTCCTCTTTGTATGGACTCTGTCAATATTCTTTTTTGTATTTTTGTAAAAAAATTTAGTTTCATTGATTAATGTTTTAACAAAATTTGTTTTCTATTATTTGTTATTAATATTATATAAGTATGATCAATTTTGTGGGGGGTGGGTAGGTAGGAATTGAATTGGCAACACGTTTTAAAAACACTCTGTACGCCACTAATAGTCTAACCTAACCTGAAGTAATATATAATATTTATAAACGTAAAATCAAATGATGTTACGACGAAAGTATAATATGACGAAAACATCAGGGTTTCCGACGAGACGGCAGAGCGTATGGATTTTTTGGGGAGGTAAACGAGAAGGAAGGGAAGTTTTGGGCATGGGAGAGGGGAGGTGGAATGCAAACGTTGGGAAAGCGATTTAAACAATTTCTCAGTTCACTGAAGACGCGCGTTCGGTGGCGTGCGCGCGGTGAGCATTTATAATAATATAATAACATGCCAGCCGAAAACGTCAGTTGCACATTATTCCGTATTGTACCGCCTTTTCCGCTTTTTCGTCCCTTTCCCCTACCCCCTCCCTCCCTCCGTACAAATCTCACGCGCGCCCTCACACGAATACATACACAAATATATACGGCCCACGTATAATATGGTATACATGTATTTACGTGGTGCGCTTGCGCCTGCCGGCAATTATGTTTATTCACGCTCCGTGCACCCGTCCCTGCCGCCCATCGACTTGGTCGTCCACCAGAGAGCTTCGGAAAAAAAGGTCTGCGTGCACACACACACACACACACATGCACACACATATTTATATATAAATGTACACGCCGAGTCGGTCGTGTCGTTCCTTCTTTCTCCCTCGACACGGCGCCTTTTTCTCTTGCCTCCACCACATCTCTCCCGTCGTCGTCTTCTCTCACTTGCACTCTCATTCTTTTTCGTCCCCTTCACCCTATGTCACCATAACTTTCCTTATCCACCCGGCCTTTTTTCTCCCACCGGAATCTCTCTATCCTTCTCTTCCTAATCCATATCTCTCACAATCTTTCTCTCTCTCTCTCTCTCTCTCTCTCTCTCTCTCTCTCTCTCTCTCTCTCTCTCTCTCTCTCTCTCTCTCTCTCTCTCTCAATCTTTCTCTCCTCCGAACTTCATCCCCATCACCAATCCACCCCCATCTTCTCCTCTATCCCTCGAATTTCGTTTCTCTTTCTTATGTACGTTCTCTCTCCCCGTTGACAGCCGTCATTCTCCCGGACACCGCGCCACTACACGCTCGGCAATAGTCTCTCTTGCGATCAATACCCCCACACGCACACACACACACACACACACACATGCTTGCAGCCCACTCCTCTTACGCGTTTATAATAATGTATATTGATATGTTATACGTTTGCGTTGAGCAATTGTTATTCAATGCATAACCACACTACGTTGTTGCGTTACAAAGGTCACACTCAAACTTCAACCCAGTGCTGGGTAACCGAGTGGCCTACGGTTGCTTACCGTAATTTAAAAAGTTACACAATTTACTATGCACATGAAATAATTATAAAGTAACCACTAACCATGATTATATTATAACTATTAATATAGTTTTAACCGTAAAATAAACTAAAAGTTATTTATACTATAATACGCGTTACAATATTTTTAATCTTTCTATAAAAAATTGTAATTCGAAATACAATCATCTAATATATTATTATATTATATTGTCAAAATGAACATGCGATACAGATCTCATGTACTGTTTGAGAAAAAAATCGAGTGATTGATTCGTAGCATGTACTTCTACGAATCAATTGTAAACACTGCTCTGTTCGTAACATAAAAATAATATTTTCAGTAAATCGATTACACTCACGTCAACCTTTTTCCTGCTTAAATAATCAATTACGACGATCATATTATATAGGACGTGGTTTTAAGTTGTATAGTAATATGCGCAAATTACACATATTATAATTACACGCAAATTACAAGGTACTGTCTCGGATATATGCGCCTATGATTCATAATATACTCGTAAGCTATGAGTGTTCTTAATGTGCGCGAGTTAAAGATAGTTTTTGAAGTGTAGTGTACGGACACACAACGGCCAAAACTAAACATCGTATTTACTGATGGTGCACATGTAGGAACAAAAAAATAAATAAATAAAATAAAAGAATCTGGTAACACAAGGTCCCTGTTGGATAACGACCGTTTGTCGACGGATATGTATAACCAACACACATGTAGTCGATAATGAAAAGAAAAGGAAAAAGAGATAGAGTGAGAAAGAGAAAGAGAGAAAAACAACAGGAAATACTAAGTCTTTTGGGTGGAAGGAAAGCTGAAATTAAATTCTTCGTTGAATTCTTGCTAGTGTTCCGGAACCGAACAACACAAGAAATCCGCGGCAAATAGGCCAAATTATTTTTCTATATTGCCAATGGCTGAAGACAGTTATATCGCATTGTATACGTACATGTGTGCGTGGGTTTTATCTCTAAGAATAACGGCTAATTGAATCCCGTTCAACACGTGAAGGGGGTGGACGGTCCAGCGAGGATAGCGGGGTGAGACGCAAACTGCAGCAGTGCGAACTGCGAGGGGAAATACAGGAATCAAAATATAATTAATGGATATAACGATGGAAATATAATCGTAAACGACTGTCGAAGAGAAAAATACTACAATTACTGCAGCTATGCCGGGAGAAATACTTATATATAATATTATATTATTTCCGTTTTCAACATCTATAGCATTTCGATTCATGTGTTACAATATAGTCTTGCAAAATGTTAAGGAGAACGCTTATTATCATCACGACGCATATTATACTTAATGCAGTACGTAAATTTAACCAAACATTTTCATAATCACGGTAAATGGTTCAAGAGCCGCAAGTTGATAATATTATAACATATTATTATATTCTTAAATTGATCCTCAATCTTGCGATACATATTGATTATTGACCATACCGGACGACTAAAACAATACAATCCTACATAATGTTAAATTGAATCAATCACGTAAATAATACGAGTATATTAAAAGTAACAAATTGTAAACATCAACAGTGTCGAACTGGTTCCAAAAAGCCTTGCAGGTAATCTCTACAAATATTTCATTGTAACTATTTCGATTTATGCAAAAGATGCAGTACGATGGGTAAAAACCATAATATAAATAAATACACCTAGCCGGGTTATATATATATATATATATATATATATATGCATGTACATATGCTTCAGATTATTATTATTTTTTTTTATTAAAATTTTACAAAACAGTTAAGTTTAACAATGAATTCTTATAATTATTCTTATAAAAACAATGACATTTAAATCATTTGTACACCAAAATATTATTTCCCTTCCCATTTTGATCAACCGCTGTGTGATTTTCAATCACATAATACAGGGGTGACCAACTATAATAGACTTGTGATCTACCTCTTAGTTTTTCTAGGTTGTTGCGATCGACCAAAAAAAAGCTTGACAATAAACAAAAAAAAATATTATATGTATGTAAATGCATGTAACACTTATTTTATTACTTTTATTTTAAAATACAAATATAAATAAGTATTATTACTTAACGTTTAATTTCACAATTTCATGACACAACACGTATTTTAATATATGTTATTACAAATTATTACTTTTAACTTTTTACTACTCAATGAGACGTTTGTGCTTGCATTTGATTTGATAATTTCACAAGTTTATTTGTTTTCTGAAAAAATGTAAAAATTCAAGAAAATGCGAAATCGTGTCGCGATTGACCTGTAGGTACCTCCTGACATAATAGACCCGACTGCCGGGCAATATGATACATTTTAATATATGTACTAATATAACGAGTGCAATAATTAAAATCAAGTGGTATATAATTTTTAATAAATATTATATTATGAGCTTAATTACACGTCGCTGTCGAGTTTAAGTAAAAATATGTATATAGTGTTTAATCTAGCTTTACCGGTTCAGACTAGGGATCAATTTTTCTATTTTTACCAGTTGTACCTCTTCTGACCTTAGAAGTTGAATTATGAAATTGAATTCTTGTAGTACTATCAATAATAGCACATGATTTCAATCGGAAAGATTGCTTCGATATATACAAAGCTACAACTTTCCGTTTAGTTAGTGCAGTGAGGAGGTCATTTTTTGAATTTCTCAATATTGTTACGAATAATAAAATTGAGAAAAACAGAGTAAAATCGGTAAAAACTAAGCTACGATATTAGTTATTTGATTGCTATTTTAATTGTAATGACGAATCAAAAAATTTACTTGGTACTTTGTAAAATAAACTAAATAAAATTCTTGGTGTTTAAGCTTTTTCAAGTTTCCGTTCAGAGTGTACTTTTTCTCCACACAACCTAACGGCTAACAGTCAATATAGTAATGCTTCCTGTAACGTACACCCCCCACCCCCTCATCAACGGTTTTTTAAAAAATTATATTATAGATGTTACGTACTTCTTATGTCGGCACAATTTTATTATGGTAATATCATGACTAAATAACTTTTATAAAACACATTTTTAATTTGAAATACATTGGAACTTTGCAATTAAATTAAAAGTTAAGACTTTTTGAAATTTCGATTCCTGGTTCAATTATCCATACCCATGTACAAACATACTTATTTGAAGATCATATTATTTATGAATATTTTATACTTAACATTTTTTATTGCCAAGATTACAACAATATTACTTATTCACTTGTAATCGCATTCACTCTTTAAAGATAAAAGAGTTATTTTATTTTAACTGCATGGCAGTAAAATCCCTTATGTTAAACCCACTACTCGTTTCTATGCAATAATATTAACTACTGCACTGTTATGAAATTCAATTTTAAAAATATCTCAAAATATAAATTGATTGACATATTCAATTTTATAATTAAATGAATTCAACAGGTCTCAGAGTAAAGTCCAGTTAAAAACCAAATAGCCTCTAAATGTTTATAAAAATCAACCCTAATTATTTACTAAAAAATGCCAAATTTATGATATAATTTTTACTAAAATAATGCAGTTTAATTGTGCAATAAATCTATAAGCTACAATTAAATATTTCTGAAATCTAAATATTACAATAACTTAAATCAATATAAATCAATAATCATTATTTGAATTATAAATTACTATTTAAATAAATAATTCTTTAAACTTTTTTGTAAATATCAATAATTAATATTACATTTTATTGAAAATGGTAGTAAAATCCTTCGGGGTCCGAGGAACCTATGCCCATTTTTATTTTGCATTTTGAATATCAAAAATTAATTTACCTATATAATAATTTAAATCGTATTAATTTTTTTCTATGTATTAAATATTACATGAATAAAACTTTCAAATCACTTATTCTCTGTTATCTAAATAACACTTTAAAATAACTTAAATCAATAATCTTTCCTTTGATTTTAAATTTTTCATTTCTGTTTATTATGCTCTAAATTTTAAGTAACTATTTATTTCTGATTTCAAATAAAATTATTTTTATTTTCGATAGATATTAGTTTTTTTTATTTTTGATTTCATATTCTAGAACAGAAACCAATTTTTAACAAAAATGGTACTACATAAAATATGCCAACTTAGCCATTAATTTATTGTTCGCAATCGCAAATATTTACATTTTTAAAGTTTATACTATGAGCCATAAGTATTTACAGCAATAATAGCTCGCAAAATGAAAGTGCATTATCCTTTGCTGATTAAACTTGATTCAAGTACTTGTAAATAATCAACTATATTGGTTCGATATGAGATTTTAATACTTCACAATATTCGTTACAATAATTTTCTTTTCTGAAGTTTAAAATACATGACATTACATACTAAGGTCAGTAAAAAAGAAAATAAATATTTGAAAATGCGATATTAAGAGTAGTAAGAGTTAAAACTGGAATGAGAAAATTTAATATTTTACTCTGTCCTTACTATGGTAACGTTATATTAAAATAAAATAAATGTCTATACCTGTCTATATAAAAAAAAAAAAACTATATACATATTTATATATATGTATAGATATTGCAGGGATGATAAATAACATTTTTCATCTTCTTTCCGAGGTAAACGTTTATTTATTTATATTTCTTGTATATACGAAAACCATTTATCTTGAAACGGGGAAAAAACAGCTTCTCCGAGTGATTCTGAAAAGCGTATATATGGGATCATACACTTGAAAACTGTGGCTTTTGACAGATTATCATACACGTAAGATCGTTTACAATATAGTATTCCGCGGTAAGAAGGGAGAGAGCTGTATGGACTTGAATGGATAATTTTGCGGAATAATCGAAAGCTAAAGAACTTGTGGGCATTGCCAGTGGTGCAGTGGAGAAAAAGCACGGCTTACTTAACCTCTGCGACCACTACACGGACTAAGGGTGAAATTTCTATTGATAAAAAAAAAAAAATAAAAAAAACCCGTCGACCCCGGCTGGTGGCGAACGACAAGGGGTCGTCCATTCTAATTCGTATTTTTTTTTCCCCCCATTTTTTATACATGTATAAAAAGGACGGGAAAGAGGGCATCATTTTTTCGAAGGGCTGATTCCCGATAGCTGTAGGGGTAGACGACTGGAGGGACAAGACTGTCCAACAATATATTTTTTATCAGCTATTGTTGTTTTGTTGCCTTGGAGGAGCCATCCAAACCATTAGGCTGAATTGAGAAAATATCTATACATATATCTATACACATTTATATATATAATATATATTATATTATACGCTTTGCTCCTTTCTTATTTTTTTCTTATTTCTGCCCTCGTTTTTATATCGCTGACCGTATCTACCATGTAATTGAATTATATTCGGCAACTGTGTTTGGGCCCTTGTCAAAGGGTGGGTTGTTGTCTTTATTTTTCTTTACTTTTACAATTCGGTAATATTAAATCAATCATAATATTATTACCGTTTTCGCCCGTTATCTCGTTCATAAGTGTATTGGACGGCGTTCCGTGTAGGCAACATAACCGAACTTTGGCCAACCAACCAAAACCTATAAAATGCATAAAATACAATTTAAACATGTGAAATTCGTGGAAAAGCGAAGAACAATGCGTGAAATCAAAACAGTTACTCGGGTGCATGAGAAAAAAAAGAACAAAAATCGAACGCGAACAAGTGTTTATTTTTATACGCGTTTGTGTATTTATTATCTTTGTACACATCAATTAATTTAATCGAATGTACATAAAACCCATCATAACCGGCAGTATACAGTTAAAAATATATAGTTACTGGATTCCGGATGAAACTTACAAATCAATATTGCTGACCTGTCTGACCCGCACAGTTCAAAAGATTAATACTAATATAACAATTAAATACTATAACGATATTATGTCAAAGTTTGACAGTCAAACCATATTAAATATACTTTATAACAGAGGAACGGATTTACATGTAAATGTACATTAAATGTTAGCACTTGAGCGGAAATTAGGGGTGCATACGAATTGGCTCCCGAAATCAGGTAAATTCAAATATAATCGAAATTGGTTAACTAAAAGTCGAAGGGACCGGAAAAAAAGTTCGAGTTAACCAAAAAAAATTTCAAAATATGTATTGTATTTGTTAAAATTGTGCAATTTATTTTTAATAATTCCATTACGGTATATATAACGGTTGATTTGTCTCCTAATTACAGAAGTTTAGATTTTTTACAATAGGGGTTCTCAGAATTATTGTTTAAACATTATGGCGAAGATTAAAATTAATTTTTTCAAGTCATCATTTCGAGACTACTATAGGTTATAGCTGTAGTGAAAATAAATATCATTTAGATTTTATCTTAATCCAGTCATTGCATCTGAAGCGTCCCGTACACGATGCAATTAATCGCACGACACATTGTATGACGGTTGTATATATTAGTCGTACCAACTTACAGTACGCGGTATCCGACACACGTTAATACGACGTATCTTACTAATGTACTACAAGTTATTCAACTCATCGTATATTGGTAAAAGCGTCATAATTAAAAAAAAATTTAAAACACGTGTACACTATTATATTTAATAGATTAAACAATTTAATAGTGTATTCAACGTTCATTTTTAATTTATTCGTTATGGCTCCCATGTAAAAAAAAAAACCAAAGCTAGTATTGTGGTTGCGTTGTTGTTGAATAGTGACGAAAATACGACGAAACGTTAAAGGAAATTATGTAAAAATTGGTAGCTGGAAAGAAATAGATATTCGCATGTTAATTTACTTGGTGATAAAAAAAACATAATGATAATGAGATCGATCAAATCTATTCTACGCACATGTTACGATTTGTCGTATGACGGACTCGTCGTGGGATAGATTTTTTGCAAGTTCAATCTCGTTGTACTACACGTTGTACAATCGTTGATGATCGATTTTGAGATCGTATCTGAACAAAGTTGTACAATCTATCGTACGATTAATTGTATCAATTATATTAAATGGGCCGCTTAACACGTTCTATCCGATAAGTATTAGTGTATTACAATCACACGATATACGTAATTTTTAACGTCCAACGCACTGATACTGTAAACTATTATATGGTAATATTGTTGTTGTAACGGTTTTTGTATCATATCATGAATCATGATAACCTATTGAGTTTTATTGTCAGTGTAATACTGTATGTGATGGTAGTTTTGTCGCTATTCATTTTCGTAAAAATATGAATTCGGTAGACAAATATTAAGTGAAAATAAAGTTAAATTAATTATTGTGGTAAATAAATAGAAGTTTAGTTTTCATAATTCTCTACAAATTGGATTAAACCGGTTTAAATGTACTAAACAAGATTGCAAAGCAAACTTAAAAATATCCGATATTGAAGTAACAGTGTGGGCAATGTGTGATTTGCTGATTATCATTATGAACACAATTCGGATGAAGAATATAAACTTGAGCAAATTTAAATTGACAAATTATTTTACTCCTTAGTATACCTATAATGAAATGTTCACAAATAACGTAAAAATATGTAATTATGACACAATATGTAAAACTATGTAAAATGAAATATAATGTATATTGTTCAGCATCTTCAAATAATTGTCGAATATTTTGCTAACGAATAAGTACACAAAATAATTTGTATAAGAAATAATTCAAAAGCGAATTTCTGGGAGCCAATTGAATTGCGCCGGAAATTAGTACTCGATTTTCTCCACAACATCACGAACTTAAATATTTGTTACAATACTGCAGAATACGCCAACATGCAATTATTTAAAATCTGTTTAGAAATGTATACGAATTAAATCTATATTATTAAAATGGCGTTCCAGTTATATTTTACGTATTTTGCACAAGTGTTTAATTTTTTTGCTCTTATTCATCCAATAAAATGGTAAAATAGTAAACAAATAACAGTAAACGAATAATATTTTCTTATTTTTTGTGTAAGTTTTAGGTTACGGAATGATGAAATCTATATATTTTACAATGAAAGTATTTTTTTTAAAATACCAATAAAAACCAACACAATACAAGGTTAATGTAATACCAATACAAGGTTTATTACAAGTTAAACTTATCGCAACTAAAAAAAAAAATTGGAAATCGTTTCACCCAAAATTTTTTAATAAATCCATTCAGTCCAAATTTGTATGAAATACGTCAAAATCACGATAATTTGCAAATTATTTTGTAGTTGAAAATTCATAAAAAAATGTATATTTATACTTAACGCTCGAAATTTTAACATAAGGTTATCCTTAAATTACTCTTCAAATAACAATAAAAAAAATTCTACCGGACTTTAAGGAAAAAATGTCCATTTGAAATTTAAATATTTACGAAATTTCATAAAATAACGATTTCTTTGTTATTATTCAAAATGTATAAGTCGCAGAAACTCTAAATTTTTACCAGTTGTTAAGATTGGCTTTTATATAATATTTTTTTTAAAAATATTAAACTGATTTTAAGCAATTTATAGGCATTTGAAATATTCGATTTTTTTTACATTTTTATTTTGAAATTGTTGATAAAAAAACTTGAAAATTTAATTGAATATTCACAGAATATTCCACAGAAGTCTTTCTTACTGTCATAAAAAAATTATTTAAATCCATAGACACAATCATTCTTTATAAGTGTTCGAAAAGCAAATATTGACATAATATTTCAATTTAAATATAATGTATAAATATAAATATATAGATACCTATACAAATATATAGACATTTAAGATTTAGAATTTATCCTTTTGGGTGGTTTTCCTACTAATTAATTACACTAGTAACAATTATCAAACATTTTTTGTTATAACGGATAAATACAGTGTAATCGAGGTAGATTCAATAAGAATAATTGAAATATGAATCACTTACTCTGTCATATATACTTTAAAAAAATTTTGACAATCATTACAGACAAAAGTGCGGTTAAATTAATAAATTATAATAAATATAATACGATGTGATTAAATACAAAATAATTATGAAAACAAATCTATCTCTGCTCCTTTTTGCCCTTAAATGCTCATAAAGAATAAAGATTAGCAATTGGAAAATACTGAGACGGTACAAATACATGGCCACAGTCGAGTTCGTGAAAATTCTGAATGTATCACGGTAAAAATGCCCGCACCATCCTCATATTACCGCATGTTACAACGCTGTATTCTGTGTTATATTGTAGAATAATCAATTATAATTAATAATATATAATTTACCAAACGTTATAACAATATTTCTCTCTGTGTCTCTAATATACTTTTAAACAAGGAAGGTATAAGAAGAAAAAAACGTGCAAAAAGTAGTTGCCTCCAGAGAGAATTGAACTCTCGACCCCTGGTTTACAAGACCAGTGCTCTAACCACTGAGCTATGGAGGCCCGTTGTCGTAAATAGTCAACTAGTTATTTTTTAAACACTATACAGATATTCCTGAAACTAGATTTGATACTAATATCTTCGTATCGGAAATTTGGAACAATCACTTTACATTCCTGTTGAATTTCAAACGAAAAATTAATGTTGTAATAACAACGAAACAATTTTCATTCCATCTGGTTTTCTCATATTTTTATGCACAGAATGTATATTATTTAATATGTACCTTGCTAATTCGTTTATTTACCATTATCAGTTATCAGTTTTATCAGTTTGTCATGGATTAGATAAAATTGTATCTTTACTTTTATGTAAGTTTGACTATTAAAAATTTGAACATTTGCTTTCGTTCTTTATTTAATTCTATTTTTTTATAGGTCCGTATTACAACCAACGTCCGAAAAATCAATAAGATATTACATATTTAATATTTCCATCACAAAATACCTACAAACATTGAATAAAATTTTATTTTATTATAATATTTTAACTCGTTAAACCAGACATTTTGTGTCCGAGTACCTAACAGTTTTAAATTGTAATCGTTGCCGAGCATACCGTTGACCGTTGTACCGATTTCGACAAGGTAAGCCCGCAAGCCCTTGTCGTCCCACAGTTCTCGCCTATATGGCTATTGCTAGCTATGTATTACGAATTATTCTAATGATACCGATCACAACAAGACCGCTGTGGACCATAACATGTAATAACTATAATATCACTATAATGTGTATTGTGCATCGTGATCAGTGGTTGAACTGAGGTAGGATGCAGGAGAACGGAGCTGCTTTTCATTTTTCTCCATATTATAGTGTATTAGTATACCTCTTTATTTTATTCTGGTTACTTTCAGCCTTCAGGGTTGAATTCAAAGGAGGGCAATGGTCCCGTGTTGCCCCTAGTGGCAATTTTTTAGAGGTGGCAAATTTTAAAACTGCCTTTGGATATATTTTATTATACTATGTAACAATGCATACCTCATGAGTTGGAGGAAGCGGTTGAATTTTGGTTCCCCAGGGAGGCAAAATTTTAAATACGGCCTTGGTTACTTTCAGTTACTTAGAGTCCGTCCTTAATTTTTTTAATTATATTTCCAATTCAACCATTGATCGTGTTCGATTGATGACGATACCCATATTTGGAAGCACGATATACCAACGTTTAGTTCGGACGCATAAAATAGATAGCCGCACAAAATGTAGGTTCTTTTACTACTTCGAAATGTTTTTGAGGAAAAAAAATTACCAACCGTAAAAACCTATGGCTCCCTTGCTGATCAAACATGAAATTGTACCTTCATATGTTTATGATATACCTACCGTATATTGTACAGGTGTGGTATATATAGCTTCCTTGCGACTTTTGGGACGAAAAGCAGCACACTTACCAATATAACACATATTTTAGATTCGGAACGGAGTGATGGAATCTATTGATTTTACAATGATGTGTGTTTTTTTTTTTTTTATATTTTTTTTTTTGTCTGACGACACCTTTTTTTGCAGTAAAAATGCTTCGATTTGCTTAAACAGCAACTTTTCTAAAAGGAAAGTGATTGTAGATGGTACTTGGGCAAATCAAAAATCAACTTTTTCAATACTTTTTTAAAAAATCGAAAAAACGATAAAAAAATTACGAAAAAACGGGAAATTTTACGCAAAATCACGTTTTTACAAACTACATTTTTTTAAAATGCTCCAACTCAAAAACGAAAAACCGCAACAACTTGAAATTTTCACCAAATCTTTATATTGGTGTTCTCTATACGTGGTTAAGTTTTCAAAGTATTTTGACATATTTTGACTTATTTATAGACAATTTAAATTTTGATTTTTGTAATTTTTTTTTTTTTAAAACACCTATAAAATTTAATTGGCTGGCCGAAAATTCTCGAAAATTTAATACAAGGTTTATAATAAGCTTAAATTATCTTCACTAGAAAATATCGGTGATCGTTTCACTCAAATTTTTTTTATAAGCTCATAAAGCTCAAATTTGTATAAGATGTGTCAAAATCACGATAATTTCCAAGTTATTTTGTAGATAAAAATTCATAAAATTTTTTCTGTTTATACTTAAGGTTTAAAATTTTGACACTAATTTGTCCATAAGCTAATCTTCAAAAATATATAAAAAAATTTCTACCGGACCAAAAGTAAAAAATTTTATGACCGTTTGAAATTTAAATTTTTACAAAATTGCATTATAATTCAATATAAATATAAAAATACTATATAATTATATACACATTTTTGACAAACATATTAACTCCGTTCAGAATTGTTATTTGTTATTCGTATACAATGATATCTATCATTGCACTCAAATTTAACAAATCCATTGTAATAATGACCTATCCTATAAACGAGGTACACTCCACCCCCAACTGTACAGCAAAGCGAGGTCCACCCGTTCTTTTTTTATTATTTTAATATAATTTTAAATTGTATTTAATGATTTAATACTACCAACCTATTAACCGATGTTTTTTGCAGGGTTTGACTGCGACGTGGGTGTTTTCCGGTTTTCGTGTAGGTTATAAACTTATAATAGACCAAGCTAACGGCTAACCGTTCACAGAAACAAACAATTTCAACGACTATAGTTTTTAATTACCTTCGTAAACAGGTGCGCAAATGATTTACGATAACGTTTGATCTGTATTCATGGAACACACATCTCAGATGTATAATTCAAAATTTAAATCGATCAACATGTGACATTTCAAAATAGATATATTATACAGGTTCTGTAAGCATCAGTAGCGTACTGACAGGTGGAGGGTGGAAAGATTTAACCATAGAAAATGTATTAACCCCCCATAAGAAAACAATTTAATATAAGCATAGAATTGCATAAAAAAATGTAATTATACTTATGGTACCTCCCTCTCTTCCCATAGACGAATCCTGCATACGGCACTGATAAGTATCATTGAATATGGTTTGAAAAATCCTTAATCTGTATGTCACAGTGGCACCTATCACATAATTGATGTATGACAGATGTCATAATAAATTTTTGTTTGTGGGATTAGGTAGGACAATTTGGTGATTATTATTTATGTAGTACTATTTTGTATTTTCGTATGAATAATTTGTATGAATAATAAAACTATAATAACTTATGCTCAATTTAATATTGTTTATAAAAAAAAATAGTCAGTCACCGCTCATCACCTATTTAAAATTGGATCATCACAAAAAATGCACTTAAAGATTAGTTCAGCTACAAAATAAGGATAAATGGATTACACAATTCGTAATACATTATATGGGTGTTATGATTTACATGTTACATCTAATTGTTATGTTAAAAAACCATCTTTGGATATTGGAGAGGCCCTTTAATGTTTGGTATTATAGTTAATACTTAGGGGCCTCTGGTTGTAAATAATAACCAAATTTTATACATAAAATGTATTTATATAGATATAATTTTAGTATTTTTATGGTTTCAAAATGAACATTAAAAGCAAATCGTTAATTTATAAATCGTTACTTAAACCACTATAGATTAACAGTATCCAACTATGAGAAGCCACAAAACCATCGAACTTAGTAACTCTGCAATCCTTTCAATCAATATGTCTTAGACTTATCTCCTCATCTCTCTGGTACGTCACTAATAAAAACTTACACAAGGATCTCAGAACCCCTTAACAAAATCGCAAAAAACTTCTATAATAAATATCATTATAAACTTCAGTCAAATAAAAACCCTCTCATACCCAAATTGTCTTCTAATACACTACCTAACAACCCAATTCATAGGCTAAAAATAAAATGGTGCAAAGACCTCTTAATCTAACTTCATTTTAACATTCATACTCATTCATTTCATTACACTACACTACAAAAATAACTAAATATTAAATTAATACACATGCTGGGTGTCTTCCCTACTTCTCTTATCCGTCACACACGTTATTTTTATATATATATACCTATTTTAAAAAAACCTATTTATTATACAAACATATGTATAGATTGTAGATTACTTAATAAATATTTTTATATTTAAATACAAAATGACACTTCACACATTTCATTTGTATTGTTAATTATTAATATTTTTAAAATCTATATAGGTTCCTAATTCAAATACCAATCACTCAAATCAATGGACTTATTTACATACAACCAAAAATATTTTCATGATATTATTTAATACATATTCTGAAATTTTAAGGGAATACACTTAATACAATTTAAATTAGGTACAGGTGTGATAAGAAAAGATTTTTTGAAATTACATTTATTACCAATGGTCAAAACAGTATTAGGCTAATTGCTGGATATATACATTTTTTAGCTTTTCGGTTATCAAAGAAATGTTTTATTATTTTTAATGTATTAATTGTAATATTTACCTTTTGAATTACAGTATATAATATATAAATTAAATATTAGAAATAAAAAAATTAAATATTATTAGAATATAAGACAATTGTGCGCTTTTTTTAATCTAAATCTTTTTAAATAATAATCGCACCAAACTGAAAAAGATTTATTCATAGAAAAATATTTTAAAGTAAAATATAAAATAAAAATGTCTAAAATACATATAATAAGCTAATAGTTTATACGGAAACATTATTTTAAATACAAAAAAAAGCCACCCATTAATCACATTCTAACTGATCATCGAGCTGATCATTAATACATAAAACAAACAAAACACAACATTCTGACCACATGAAAGAACTCGTTGAGAATATAGACATCCAATACGATAGTATTATTTTCAAAACTACAAATTTTTAACCAATAATTAATAGCACATAATAACAGAAGTTGATAAAAGCATCAACTTCATTAAATGTTTGTCATTCAATGAAAATTACAAAGAACCATATCCAGAGGTTATGTAGTTAATTTAAGTCTTATTCCAAAATAAAAAAAGAAATATATTTTAGTCTATGTATTTACTATTTACCAATTCAGGTACCTGATACTTAGTACCTTATATTTAAAGTGAACACTAGCACAAGCATAGAAATGTAAAAAGATTCTTTTCTTTAAATTATTAATTACCATTAGAAAATATTTTGTTTGGCTCATAAATTATAATAAATACTATACAAAGCATATTTATACTAAATAAAACAATGTTGATTATAGATAACTATTTTTCAGATTGTATAAACATTTTTAGTAAATTGACCAACTGCAGCAGTAATTTAACAAATTATTTTTTCAGTTTATGAATTTAGTTATAGTTACTGATTTATCAGTTACAATTCTAGAACAGAATAGATAACAATTTTGTTTAAAAATAATTCATAAATAATAAAGTTATTTTAATTAAAATAATATAAATATATTATGTTTTAAAGCAAGACATAATTTACAAATTAGTAAATGTAAATTTGGTAAATAATAATGTTTGATAAAAACATAAGATTTTATGATTAACTCACGTTTTGTTTCACCAAAAAAAAAAACTATACTTAAGAACTGAATGGCTTTTTACCTATTTTGGAACCTACAGTCCCAAAATCTTAAGAGCACTCGCATGTTATCCACGTCTTACTAACGTACAAAATGGTTACTTTGTGTTTAGTAGTTAAAAATATGCTGTATGGTTAGCTTCAACATTAACCTACTACCAAATATAATGGAAAGGACATTATGTGTGTTTAATAGGTCGGATTGTTACAATATTTTAATTTTTTAGTATAATCAAGAACATGTGGAATATTACAATTTCAAAAAACTAATAGTTCGCTTAAAAATAAAAATATTGTAAAAGCTGTCCAAAACTACACAGAGAATGTTCTTCCCAAGAAGTTTGATAATAGGTCAGTTTATGCTAGTTTTGATTGTAATACTACACAAGCAGATGTAGTGTTTACTTAAATATACAACCATAGGTAAAATAACCTGAATAGTTAAATTGTTGAACATAATAATTAAATGAACAAAACATACACAAAAATATATACTAATTTTCACATATACTTATTGTAAATTCAAACCTATACTAAGATAGTTCTACAATTAATAAATTACAAATGATAATATTTTATTATTAGGTTATCAAGAGTTGAATATCATTAGATAAAGTTGTATTTCTTATTTAATTTCGATATTAATAATATTAACTAAAATCAATCATTCTTACAGTGCCATTCAATTCAATATATTTGTAAAAAAAATACCAAAATAAATTAATAAATAATAGTGATTAAATAATAGAATAATAATTGACATACACAAAATATCTAGTGAACTAAAATTTGATTATAATTTATATTATGTAGAAGCATCAAAGTAAAAGTAAAGAAAACATATAAAAAAGACTGTTTAAATTTTAATCTTAATGTAAAAATTGAATTATGCTTATATTTTCATAAAAAACTTAAAAATTAATAAATCAAAAAGTCTAGTCAGAAATACTAGCTTTAAAATGTTAACACATTTGACGATTATAAAAATATGTAAATCATAATTCAGTATTTATAAGCAAAAACATTTAATTATTATAATATTTTATACAGCAATATATCTAGTTAAATAGTTTTAAATAAAAACCACAAAGAATACATTACTAAGAAACACAAAATTAAATTGAAAAATTAAAATTAAAGAAAAATTATCTATAATACTTAATTTCAAATATATTTTATAAAAATAACCAATTTTAAGTACATAAAATTCAATCCAATAGTAAATATTGTATTGACTAAACAATAAAATATAATTATAGTATTTGTATCAATACAGTTTTACTTTTTACTTTTAAATAAAACTAACTTATTTCATATTTAAAAAATACTCTATACCTTACTTATGAATGGTTTAAAAAAAAACTTATGGTAAAAATAGTAATTATTTCTTTTCTAAATTAAATTTGAAATTATAAGATAATTCTAAAACATTATAAAACTCAAGAAATAATAATGATGTTTTATAATAAATCTATTATCATTTTAGGATTTTCAGTATTTTGAAACAAAATAAAAAATAAATAAACAGTAATAAAAATAATCTAAAAACTAAAAAATAATTAATACAACAACTGTAAATCACAAATTAATAAGAGGTAAAGAATAAAACAAAATTTAACAGCTTGAATTCAAGAATATAATATACAGCTAATAAAGTTTATTATATAATTTTAAACATTACCCTCATAATTCCATGTTGTTTTATTCAAATTTGTTAGTAATTAATCCATTTCGCTGACTAATTTGAAGAAAAAAACAACACATTTATGCACTCAAACAAATCTGAAGTAACAAATAAGATAACACATATGATCACCAACTAAAACTACAACAAGTGTGCTGGTCGAACACACAAATACAACTGCAGCGTTGCTAGTATCGGCAGTGTACAACTACAGCGTACGACAGGAACCCTTTGGCCTCTTTTGCATGAAGCACTGTGGTTGGCTAAAAACTAAAAAGCCATTTACCCTTTTTTTTCTTCGCTACACAGCGTAAGTCTCTGTTCCCCAATGATATGCGATTCACTCTGATGGTGCGCACTCGCAAACATATGCTCAGCCAACACTGATATACAAACACTGCGCATAAAAAATAAAAAAAACCATTTAGACTGTGATAATAGTAAGGAAGGGTTAGTTTACCCCTTCTAGCTGCATAGGAACCATTTTGCTTTTTCGCACCCTTTTTAATGCACATAATAAACCATTGCAGCTGGTTAAAAAAAGGGTTACAACCCTTTTTATAGGTGAATCACTGCTCAACCCTATAGGTGCTCCTGTGAATAATAGTATATTTAGTACCACAGCTTTGAACACCAATATTCATTATTATTTATTTTTTATCACATTTATCAGGTAAAAGTATTAGTTTGAAATTATTTTACCGTTGCAATCATCGAGATGACATCGATCCAACTAAACCGGGGATTCATTTCTATGTAATTACTGCAAACCGTGTCGATTCCAAACATTCCACTGTTCGTTTCCGTTGAGTATAGATACCTAGAATAGAATATAGGTAGTAACAAAACACACATAGTACCAAGTCGGTAATTAATCAAGAGTATAATCTTAGTATAATTACCGCCGTTTTCGTGTTGCTGTGTTGTAAGTGCGTGGGAGCATTCAGATTTAACAAATCAAGCGATTACCATAAATACGAAACAATGACCGAACCACTAGGCCGTAAAC
Organism: Chaitophorus viminalis; assembly: GCA_025469195.1. Classification (NCBI taxonomy): domain Eukaryota; kingdom Metazoa; phylum Arthropoda; class Insecta; order Hemiptera; family Aphididae; genus Chaitophorus; species Chaitophorus viminalis. Next base: position 271,971 of record JAIPRK010000199.1, read on the forward strand.
AACGATCGCGACTCGCGGAGTTATCATATCGACATTTTAATCACACGTTTTATCAATGACGTCGGATTTGATACACGGGTGCAATCTTTCTAACACGAACCGAAGTGAATCATATTATAAGCATACTGGCACACGGTTGCAAAGTGGGGGCTGTACAGCCGTCGGTTGAAAAACATTGCGACTGTTTATCCCACTGAATCGTCGAATGGTGCGTATATTATTTTGGATTTGTTTTCCTCTTTCACATTGGATACCTGTGGATCGACAAAATCGCACGAGCAACAACGCCGGCCAACAGTTGTTTTTTTTTCCTTATATGAGCTCAACAGTCGGTTTGAATTTGAAATTGTTACGGGCAATTGACAACCAGTTCTCTACGACTATAGATACTCAATTCTGTGCCAAACAGAGTAAAGGAGCTTTAAAGGCCAAGTCCTACCCCCCCCCTCCATAAATATTCCAATAGTCCCCGAAAATTTACTAATTCAGCAATATCGAATATCGAAAAAGAAAATTAAACACGTTTAATTGAACAGTAATTTTTCGGTTATAGTGAATAATACCTAAGTGAATAAATTTAGTTTTTTGAGTTTTTTCCATGTTTATTGATAATGAATCATTTTCTATCCAGTTATTAACCGCAGCAAAATAATTCACTGCTATTTTGTATAAATCATTTATGTTATTATGATTCTTTACTAGAATAACAGTGTGGTCAGCAAAACAGATTATATTTTGCTTGTGTGCATACATTGATAAGGCTTAATTAGGTATAATTTATGAACAATAATGGTCCAAGTATGGTACCTTATGGGGGAACGCGTATAAAGTTGGAATATATTTTGCCGAAACCGTATTTTGTCAGGAATTTTTTTTTTTTTTTTTGAAACATATTTGGTCGGAATCGTATTTTGGCGGAACCATATTTTGTCGGAAACATATTTTGTTGGAAGCGTATTTTAACGGAAAAATATTTTATCGGAAACACATTTTCTATGAACTGCATTCAAAAAAAAAAATTTTCCGATTATTTAATTTCCAAACAAATACTTTTCCGAACATATATTGTTCCAACTGAAAAATTTCTGATGAAATATTTTTCCAATTAAATACGTTTCCAAATTAATATGTGTCCGAGAAAATACATTCCGAAAATATAAGTTCCAACAAAATATTTTCCAACAAATTATAGCCCTCTCCTTATGGTACTGAGTAATTAATATTAGTCAAGTCATTTAATTGATTATCAATTTTAACTCTTTGTGATCTTCCCCTAAAATAAGAGCTAATTAAGTTATAAGCAAAACCTCGAATACCACACAAGTACAATTATTTATTTGGTAAAATATCGTGGTTTACCGAATCAAATGGTTTTTTTTATGTCAAGAAAAATACCAAGTAGGTACATTCTGCTTATCATCAATATCATCATAAGTAAATTTAGTAGTACCATTGATTAAAAATACTATAATACTAGTATTTATAATCAATGGTAGTACCTATCGTATAAGCATGTATGTAGACATATTATTCCTATAGCCAAATTGGTTTTTGTGAAAAAAAAATTTTACTTATCTAGGAATTGTAACATCCTTATATTTAAACATTTTTCAAGTAGTTTGGTAATCATAAGAGTTAGGTCGATAATCAGATCATTTATTTTTATCGTCCATTTTTACAAATTGGAATAACAATTGATTTTTTGAACAAACTTGGAAATTCACCATTATTAATGCAAATATTAAATATTAAAGATAGAGGAAAAAATATAGAATTAGAATAACCTAACAGTGAGTTTTAAAATACTATTTGTTAAATATTTATTACAGAAAGAGTTGAATTGTTTGCATTTATTAGTTAAATTGACAATTTCCGATGGTTCAATTGGGTCTTGAAAATATTGAATTAGCAATAATAAAGCAATTTTTATTGAGCTCGGAAAAGGGAACTTTTTTAAAATTATTATTTTTATGTTCATAGATATGTCTGCAACAGCATTAGAAAATAAAGCATTAAACTCTATAATAAAGTATTAAAATGAAATAATTTACATAAATGCCTATGTTATTTGCGAAGTCGATTGGTAATTTTTAAGAGTATTATTGTGATTAAAAGGCAATTTAAAATTGTTTTTCATGGCATTTAAATCCTGGTTCTGATTATTAGTTATATCACTTATTACGCTATTGTCGCCATCATTATCTAGCTTGGTTGTCCAATTCATAACTTTTTTGAAAAAAAAATTGTTTAGGTATTATTTGATACAATGGCGCACACAGGATTTTTTTTCGGGGAGGGGGGGTTATTCTATTAATAATTTACTATAGAGATTAATATTGTATATCCCTAAGCAAACGTATAGCAAAATGTTGTATAAAAAAAGTATATCTAACATATTATTATAGTCTAAATATCAATTATAATTTTTTTTAATTTATTATAAATAGTTTATAAAGGTCAATATAATTAAAAATAGTTAACTTGCTATAGTGCAACAATGTATGCATTATGCAATATAGTATAATTTAGTACTATATAGGCATATAGTATAATAAAGTACAAGGTATAGTATAATTTATTAATTTTATAATTGTAATGTAATGTAATGTAATTGTAATCTCTTGTTTGATGTTTTTCCCATCTCATTGACTATCTCCTAGGGTGTTATTATTATGTCCTTGTGAATGTTTAACATTGATAAACCATTAAGTCGGATTTGTCCAGTAGTATTCCTTAAATACGTTTTAATGCGTCGTAAAGTAGAAAATGAACGTTCACCTGATGCAGTTGTAACTGGTAAAGTAATGAAAATTTGAAGCAACTTTGAAATAATTGTATACATTTCTGAATTACACTGAAAGAATAAATCTGTTACAGTTATTTTAGATTGTTGTGAACGTTGTGCCTGATATTCAAAGCTATTATGCCATCATTTTAATTCAGCACAGCATAAATATTCTTTTCATTTAATATATCATCATTCAAGATATCTTTATATGTTTCTAGCAGTAACTTAAATTGGTCTTCAATGTCTTTGGTAACTTTACGGTTAGGCTTTGGTATTAAACAATCAAAACTCATTAATATGGACCGATGTTCCAAAAACCGATTATGTAATTGCTCTATAAAATTATCGAGAAAGGGGATGAATACTGCTACTCGGTAATAACTTTCCGGGGTGTCAACGTCTACATTATTTCTGTGTGTTTGTCGACAAGATATTGATCATGTTATCAAGTGCTGCAGTACCTATTATAATATATAATATTATTATAGATACTCTTATAACTTATAACTAAAGCAGTAAATTAAAGACCAATTTTATTTCATATTTGTAAAAATCGTTAATATTGTACTAGGCTTCGGAGAAATTTCGGGGAGGGGGTTATAAACCCTTAACCCCCCTGTGTGCGCCACTGATTTGATATATTAAATTAACAGCTATACAGATTACTGATTACAGATTTACAGCTATTTTGAATCGCGTGTTTTCTATTGTGCGAGAGTAGGTGCACATTTGTTAAGCTAATTCAAATATTTATTTTATTTAACGATCGGCGCGATAATTAAACAGGTATACCTGCAGTATAGTAATTGCGCTGATAGTAATAATTATGTCCGTCGGTACTTTTATAGACTAGGTATATAATATGTATAGCGTTGTCTAACGGCGTTGTAATGCCTATATAGAGATAGCTGTTTATATTCGTCCTCTCGTATCTATATAATACCGTGTAGAAACCGACTTTCACGCATTTGTGTTTTAAAACCGCAATATTGGCATCTACTTACTGAATTATTCACCATGACAACACGTGTTGTTGGAAAATATAATGCAGGCACCTACGTGGGTAATATTATTTTCCATCGTCAAAATATAATCATAATATAGTAACCAAAAATACGTAGGTGGTACACTAGCTGGTATACGTTGGTGTACGGTATACCTATACTTAAATCTTCGTATCAACATAAAATCATACAACTACAATACACAATTACGAATTTATGTATTATTAACTGTTGCGTACACAGTTACGCCTCTTAAGTCTTGGACAATTAAAATACTAATTAGATTGCAATAATTATTACTCTCTCTCTTTCTCTCTCTCTCTCTCTCTCTCTCTATAATATATAGGTATTAGCTATTTTAAGTCGTAGCTAAACGGTATAACAATAATCGTTTCGGAAAGCGAATATATTCGACAATAATTGATATCGTAATATATTATGTTCATGTGTTTTAATGGATTTTTACATTTATTGCACGTACCGATTCGACGGAATATAATAATTATCTATGCGCACCAAATAGATACAAGGTATTAATATATAATAATACAGAATTTACCACCGCTGTGTCTTATAAGCCATACATATTATATACGCATCTAAACCGGGTTTGATGTATACCACTTGATATGTTCAAGTACAGGGCCCCACAGTGGCACAGCTGAAGCCCCCCCCCCCAAAAAAAAAAAAAAAATTTTCACTAAATCATACATTATTATAGCATATTTTCACAAATATAATACTACAATGAAATTGATTAAACATATAATATAACATATAATAATAATAATAAAAAAATTATTCCATTTATAATTTGTGGTAATTTTTACTTATGTGTAAAGAAAATAGGAAAATGTTTAAGCCTCCCCCCCCCAAACAAAAATCCTGGGTGCGCGCCTGGGGCCCCATATCAAATTCTGGACCCCTGTACTATATACGCATAATATATACTATTTACCATAGGTTATAAAAAATTAAGATTCATAAGCATTTTGATAACAATATTGTCTTTATTATTTTCTCATTACAATATTATCTAGTTGAGTAAAACAAGTTAACATTTTATCTTATTCTCGTTGAGCTCAGTGAACTCAGTTATGATATCGTCGAAATTTATTATTGAAGCCAACACTTATATATTATATACAGTGGCGGCGTGAACATTTTTTATTCGTGAGACCAAAACAGTTTGAGGGACCACCCACCCCAGAAAATTGTTGGATAAAATATTTTTTTTTTGTTTGCTGTAATTAATTTAATAAATTTTTATAATTGTGTATATTTGCTTATACGAGTACATTTATAATAATGTTAATATTGGAATCGTACGTCCGTCTGTACGTATATTGTATACCAACACGACATCGACCGACGACCACCCACCCACTCACCCAAAAAGTAATGAGACCCGGGTCTCATAGAACCCTTGTCACGCCGCCACTGATTATATATATATGTATACATTATAATTTATGATTCATAAAAATATGTTGTTTTATAATATTATTTAATATAAAATAGGTATTCTTATAAAAATTTAAGATTATTCTCAACTGGCTCCTGTTCTGCAGGCCCAACAACCCTCCTCCCTTGTGGAGGGGCCTGTTCAAGTACATAATATACACATTATATAGGCCACATGGGTATACTTATTACTACTATACGTATTATAATCAACAATAGTTAGTACTATAAAATGTATTCTAAAATCTTAAATGACGACAAAGTGCGCGCACACAACTCGTTGGTTTAAATACAAAAACAAGAGTATAAAATCTTCCCATACAACCGGTCTCGTTATTGGCAATGCTTATGAGAAAGAAAAAAATCAAACGTTTCAAACATATACATATATATATATATATATATATATATATATATAGGCATTATAATTTTTTTTATCATGGGTTTTTTTTTTCAAGATAAATATGCTATATAGAATTGTAGTATTGCAAGAGAGCTGCAAAATATTATTCTCTAATATATTGATGTATTATGAAAATATGCAATGTTACCTATTCGACAAATTAATGAAATCTTATATATTTTACGCGTACAATTTATGACATTTAATTGTTCCAATAATTTCATTATTGATTATTTACGATTTAATTACTTTTGTGCAACGTTTTATCGTGATATTAGATATCATAATTATCATAATATTGTAATTGTTGCTCGCGTTATTAAGTCATAAATAAACTATAAAGTAGGTACCTATATACATATTATTATTCACAATATTATACACGGTAATATTATATTTTCGTACAGTTATTATAACAATAAAATATTGTACATTTCGTTATCAAATAACGTTCGCAGAGGAAAATAAAAAATAATAATTTCAGTTGTTAAAAAAAAAAAAAACACGATATTATAATTTATTGATAATAGCTGCTGGCTGCTAAACCTAACGTATTCTCGATAAACATATTTTTTAGTACCTACTGCATACTGATTACATTATTCATTATTGTATATACATATTATTGTTATTGGAAGTCATGCGGTTATTCGGAAATTACATACATTGAATTTTTATTACAACCAATTCTTAAAAACTATGAAACATTTGCGACTAAAAATCATCATCCACTCGGCACTCGCACGCGCCGAGACGATGCTTTCAGCAGTGCATCGAGGTCAGGCCGTCGCGTAAGGGGGCCCCACAGGTTTTCGTTTGACGTTTGCAATTCAGACATCACATGATTACTTATTGAAAATCGAACGGAAATAAATAGATCCACGGGTGATAAATATTAATAATAGGCGCCGACTTTTACATTTTAGCACGGGGGGCAAATAAAATACTTACACTAAGTATACCTACTGTTCATGAATGTTATTCCGATTCTCTTTATTGGCTTCAGATAAATGAAAAAAAATTAAAATTAAAATTACATGAAAATATACAATTTTTTTTCTTCCAACTTAATTACATTAGGTGCATTACATTTTATTGATAAAAATATTATTGTACACCTATACGTTTTCCATAATATGTGTATCTTGTTATCAGCTATTTTTTGATAATCTTGATAAACATTTTCATGTCAAAATTTATTAGCTTATAATAATAACCAAATAATATTTTTACACAAAAGCGAAGTGCTGTTTTTACGTTTTATCGCTCATTAAAATCGAAGAAAGGGGGAAGCGCCCGCCTCCGTGTAATCGGCGCCTATGAATATAATGTGTAAAATCCATACGGTTCATGATTTCAGATTTGACGATTGAGTATTAATTCAGCGGTTAAATTTGCGGACTGGGGACGGAAGCTGTACTCTTCGTTTTTCTCCGTATGCTATTAAAATAATAATATAGCGCAGCGGGTCTTAACCTGTGATTCGCGGCCCCCTGGAGAACCGCGATACTCATGTTGGGGGTCAGCGGCAGTCTTAAAGCTTTTCAGTATTGAGTCCGATGTTTAAAAACTTGTGCCTCGAATGCAACACCAACCATTACATTAACCAAATAAAAACTTTAATGTTATGAATATCAAAAATAAAATAATTTATTTTACATTTTTATGAAAAATTAAGTATAATAAGAATAATTATAAATGTGTGTATGTGTGTTTTGTTACGTCTACTTATATCTAATTTGTATAGATAACATGAGATGTTTAAAAAGGTATTCGAAAAAAAATTGGCTAGGGGTTCCACGATTTCTAAAAATCTTTCATCAGGGGTCCGTGATCTACAAAGGGTTAAGAACCGCTGATATAGCGTATAGTCTCTTATTTTATTCTGGTAACTTCACGTGCTTTGAAACGTTTCGAGTCGTTCAACTATATTAATATATTATATACAAGTAGGTACTATTGGAGCTGGTCTTTTTTCTCTTCTAAATTCAACCCCTGCGCGTATTATAATCTGTCCCGAGTGATTTTTTTTTAGAAGTTCAACACCCAATGTACCTATTATATGTATAGAATTCAAGACATTTAATACATTTATACATATACCTCCTAAAAATGATATAGGGTCAAATATCATACAAATCAATAATCAATAATAATTCGTAAACAAAAGTTACAATAGGTAGGTAGGTACCATTGATTTTATAATATACTCAATATATTGTAAAATCAATACTAATATCACAGAGTGTAATAACCAATGGCGCACACAGAGGGGAAGTTAAGGGGTCACAACCCTTCGAAATGTCTGCCTTAATTAAATTATTTTTAGCGAAGTTTTAAATTTATCAGCATACCTACTGAGAGTCATGACTCATGACAGTTACGACATAATACGCATGACAATGAATTTTTTTTTTAAAATTTCAACAAATTCATATGCCACATATGATAATAATATATATATATATATATAGCCCGACCCGGGGTGGTTTGACAATTTTAGTTGACCGGTGGCCTATAAATAAACTGTAATCCAAGTCGGCATAGGTTTAGTCGCTTTAGTTCACCGTTCATGGTCCATGTGGTAGCCAAGTCAATCGCCTTGGGATTGCATTCGTTCTTTAAACCTCGGAACAAACGAAACGTATTTTAATATAGGTACATAGATTTATATTAATAATATCCATTGTACGTTTGTACGTGCAAAGTGCATAAATAACTTCAAAGATAACCAACTGCATCGTAATATTCGTGGATGCAACATGTATAAATGTGCAATAAATAATAAATAGTGTACATTTCATTTCACCCGGAGTTAAGATAACCTGCTGTTGTAGACGTTGCAATGTCGTGTACTAAATGTCAATGTCTCAAAACATTATAATAATATTATAATCTACCTACATAATATTTCGAATATTTTCGATAATAAATTATTGTAGAGAAATCGTAATGTTATTCGTATATGCAATTTGTGAAAGATGTTATTGTACCTCAATGGTACGTACTGACGGGAGGGGAGGGGGGGGGGTAAGTGTCTAACCATAGACGCAATTTTGGGGGAGATTTGTTGGGGTTTAGCCCCTCTAACAATTTACTCTATTGAATCCTTCAGTAATTATTAATTATGTAATGTACACAATACTGTAAACGTCGTTTGAAAAGCCCCTCAGTCAAAAATTGAAATTTTGCCTATGGGTTTAATCCCCCCCTCCTACAAGAATATGTTTTAATATAAGAATAGAAATAATAGAATTGTATAAAAAAAATATTACTTATGGTAAACCCCTCCAATAAACAAATTCTACATACACCGCTGTACTATCTAATCAGTAGTTTCACTATTGTACTATTTGATAATTGACGAGCACTGGACACTTGAGTGACCAGGCTCCGAGTGCACGAAAGCCTTTAAATTTCCCTAGTATAGTATTTTCCTTTATAGTTTGACTTGCCGTTTTACTTTCGTACTCAAAGATATTTAATTCCAAGGTTAGAAATGGTATCCATGAAAATAAATCATTAATAACATGCAAAGGCATGAATAATGTATGATCATTGAATTCATACCTACATCATAGTAATATAATCGTCTAAAAGTCTACAAGTGGCATGGTTTAGTATTATTTATAAATTATAAAATGTACCTATTTAATCTGCAATATTTCTTAACTGTCATTGGACTGAGACTGAGGAATAGAATTAAGTAATAACCAATTATTAACCTATAGACTTTAATCGGTTTGAGAATAAAATCAAATGTCCATAATTGTCAGTTTCTTTTGAGCTTGATTTATGTCCGTCAAACTTAAAGTACAATTCAATATACACAATTATACAATTCGGAGTAAAAAAAAATTGGAATTTCTTTGTCTTGTATACAGAATGCTTTGGAATAAATTTTATATTTTCACTTATCTCTACCAATCACAAATCAATTAGTTCTACATTGTTTCAGTTCAATGAAATCTATAAAATAAATATTATACTATGGTTCCTATTCTGGTCACTCTCTACCCATGAATATGCGTAGCAAACTAGCTAGTATACAGAATATTGTCTCTGAGTGCCTATTTAATTCTTGACTATATGTCTCAGACACTATACAAATATAAAACAATAGCATAATATTGTGCTTAGCAAGTTCAATAAAAGTTTTAACAAATCACTAACTGTACATCCCAATTTAAATGTGGATTTTATAATTTATAAATCGTTTATTACAATAATAATTTCTAAAATGTAAGCCGATTATTAATGAATTGTAAATAAAAACCAACGAGTTTATTTATTTTTAAGATCCTACTTATTTATAGTTAGTGACATTAATAACTCACATATAATAAAGTTATAAGTCTGATAAGAGGCTTCTCAAGATGTGTTGTTATACAACAAAATTACAGAAAACGTTCTAATATTAGACACAACAATATAAAAACTTAAATTTTTTTTTTTTTGAAAATATGGCTTAAAATTAATCAGTATGTTATAACTAGATCAGTACAATTTTCATATACATTATATATATATAACATATTAACATACATCAATGTACCAATATAATATACATACATATATTTATGCATATTTATGAAGGATTGTACAAGAAAAAAAAAACATTTATACATATCAAATGTTCTATAAATATTTGTTTATTGGTTGGTTATAATAAAAAAAAATATTTGACAATATATTATACAATACAATTTGTTCATAATTATTTTACTTGGTTGCCACGGGAACGTAAATTGGTATAAAAAGCTATACATTTATTATTGCTTGTAGAAATTTTTAAAAATAATTAATAAACATTTAAAGATACCACACAGCCAATTAAATATCAAACATATTACAAAACACTTAATTGTTAGGTACAAACTAATGTATTATTTTTCATTCAAGTCATGGATTTTTGTATAAATATTTAACTACTGTTTCTAAAACAGTAAAAAGTGCAAATCATAACAAGTATAAAGCAGATGTTTTAAAATTAAATTAATTTTTTTTTTTCATTTATTATTGTATATAATAGTAGAAAAAATATTAACATGAATTAACACATGAAAAAAACTGATAATAATTAAATCCTAAATTTGACTAATCAATAATCAAATTACTTATAAATTAAAATTCATAGACAATACTCATTAGATTAATCAAAGTTGTATAATTTAAAGGTTATAAGAAATTTTTTGTTTTAATAGATAGCAGATATCTGAAATTTGTTTACAACAATAATTATTTTAAACAAATCTATAATTCCAAGCAGTGAATCAAAATCTTAGTAGCAATCAAAACACAATAAAATTATGAAATAATATTTGATAAAACATTAAAAAAATAAATAAAAATAAAAATAAAATATATACTTAATGTTTTTAGACCCATAATTTATTATAAACATATATTTATTGGGTATAATTGAGATTTGGTTATTTTTATGTAATATATTAAATGCCATATCAGGGTTTAAAGTTCTTGATCTGGATTTTGTATTTTATACTGAAAATTGTTATTTTCCATTTTTGAGGCACAATTATAATTTAATTCTTATTCAGTATCCATGAGCAACCAAATGATCACCAAGTTTTTCAACAACAGAGGCAGCTTGTTGTGGTTGGATAGGGTCTTCATACAGTGAAACAACAACAGCTTGTTGGGTTTTTACACAGTGTGCACCTACTTTACCCAGTTTAGCCCTGATGACTTTATCAGTACCAGATAAATAAATATATCTGCAACCAGCAAGCGTAATACCAGAAGCAGCCAAAACATTCTGATTTTCAAATCCAGATATTAGCCTGCTAAGTTCTTCCTTGCTAACATTAAATCCTTCTGATGTGGCCCATACTGTACCATCATGACCAGAAATTGCTGCCTTGGTAACGCATCGAGAAGCTATAAGGTGTTTGTCAACATAATCTTGCCAAGAAGACATATTTTAATATTTAATGTATTAAGTGTAAGTAAAAATTAAGTCTTGATAAAAAAATGTAGGTATATCTTAGGACATTAAACTAATTTGTTGACTTTATTTTGTTTCTATCGCAGCCAATTTCTTTAAGACCTGTAAAAATTTAAAAAGTTCCAATTATTTAATATAAAATATTATTTAGAAATGTTTATAGTATAATAATATTTATTCATAGAATATAAATACTAACAAATATTAGTTCAAAACAACTAAAACAAATACCTTTTTTATTAATTAATTAAAGTTATAGAATACATAGGTAATTTTAGTTATGCGAATAGAAAATTTGAAAAATTGAATGTCCTGATTATATATAAAAATTAAAATATAATATATCAAGGAAATGTAAATGAATAAATAACTACAACTTAACATCAAGGGATAATTTGATTATAAATTATAAATTTAAAAAAAAATAATATGGATATACCAATAAATAATAAACTCATCCTTAATTTTCTCATTTAAAATTACATCAGGCAAATAGCAAATTTCCCATAGGTACACTATACATTTAGAATGAATTAAATTTGATCTTATTAGAGAAAATTACTGTTTAACTTCTCAAAACGGACACATTTTACTGTCTCCTTTTATTAATATAAACAATATTAATTATACCAAGAATTGAAATTTGAAAGTCAGTACTAAGTTAAAAGATATATCAAATCATAAATATCACAAATTAATCAATAATTACAAACAATGAAGTTAAATGATTCAATTTGGACATCAGTATTTTGGTATTACTTCCTGTAGATAAATTATCAGTATTCCATAACAAATAATTCATAATAAAATAATATTATACACATAATTTATAATAAGTATAAGACAACACAATATAAACCATTTAACATTAAACTCAACAAAATAAATATTAAAAAACATTTGAAACAAAAATGTCAAATATAATTATAGATTTAAGTTAAGTGAAATTAATGAAATAAAAATAAAAGATATAAATGAATAGTTTTTTTTTTTTATAACCCAGTTAATATCAAATTACAAACTAATGCAATAAAAAAAATTATATTCTAAAATAAAATAATAAAAATATTACTATTCATGTTCAATAAAACATATGCAGATTTTTATTTCTATAATTATAAGTTTCCTTAAAATTTAACTCAGATATTAAAATTGTATACTTCCACAAGTTTTCAATATAATACAAATATTTAACTAATGTATATAATTATAACAATACATGGTTTAGTCAGGATTAAAATATTATTATACCTAATTATTTAATAATAATTATCGATTTAGAGAAAATTTAGGAAGGTATTTAGAAAATAATAGAATTACCTTATTATAATTATTGTATTAAAATGAAAGTAAGAAAATACAATGTACCAATATTTTTTATTGAATACTACAGTAGTAGTTAGCAAGTTCTTAAATGATAATACAACAAAATTAATATGAAAACTTGATTCTAAGAAAAAAAGTAATAACTATTTCATTTTAATTTATACTTTCACATTTCTGTTTATTTATTACATTATTTCAGAGTAAATATATCAGTAATACTAAAAGTATATGAAATATAATTATACAAAGATACATTTTTCAAAGGTTTTATTTTTATTGAGGCATATAATTCTTCAAATACAATTGATATAGTTCTCATATATGGACTGTAAATACCAGTTACTAGGCACAAAAAAATTGATCACTAAATACAATATTTCAATTTAGAAATTAGTCATAAAAAAATATTATACTAAAAAATCAAGTTTATTTTTATGAGATAAGAAAATACTGTTTAGGAACTCCCTAATATCATTTAAAATTTTCAAATAAAAGTTCAACAAATTATAATATTTATTACATATTTTTTTAGGGTTGTCCAATTATTTAGCTGTCTTCTATTCATAATATAGAAATGCATTTCATGATTTCTATTTTTAAGTGCATAAAGTATTTAGTAGTTTTATAGCACATATTGACGGTTTTTGATACAAAATGGTATAGATTAAATACAAATTATCACTTATTTATAGTTAATAATTTGATATATTTCCATGTTTTTAAGTTTTCACCAATATCTGAGTTTCTTAGAAAAGTACAGAAACTATTATTTATTTTTATAAATAACATTTTTTAACAAAGAGATTTTTCAGCTTTAGACTTAGATACACACAGGATACAATTTAAAACAAACTTATCGTTATTCAATGCAATTATTGTTAAAATACATTTGTCTATATTTGTTGTATAAATGTTGTCCATAATTCTTTATTATATAATACATAAATATCCTAACCCAGCGGTTCCCAATCTGTGTACCGTGGGGTCCCAAAGGCACCACGAGCCTATTCAAGAGGCACCGCGACTAACATGAAAATTAAACTAGTGTTCATTTATAATGCACATTGCAAATTCTTATTGTGGCACTCGTGTGGGGCACCGTGGTTGAAATAAGTCGAAAAAAGGGCACCACATAGTAAAAAGTTTGAGAACCACTAGCCTAACCATATTTATTACCAAGTATTAATTGGCTTAAAAGTGAAATGCTGATGTTAGTTTAAATCAGGGGTCTCCAACAGTCCAACCTACGGCTCATCAGGCTAACTTATGTTTTGAAAAATCAATAATTTCAAATTATTAATTTCCTATTTGAAAAATAATATATTACATTTGTTTTTTACAACTATATTAAAATAAAATATACAATTTAAAATTGTCAGAAAATAATTTTTATCCATCCTCGATTGAATTTTCTATCTATGCATCCCTAAGTAATTTGGCCCGCGATTCCGAGGCAAATTTCAAATCTAGCCTTCCATAAAAAAGGTTAGAGACCTGGGTTTAGATGATCCATGTGTAAGCCACACGAGTATTGTTTGTTTTCTCAAATGTCTGTTTCTTTATTCGCAAATGTGTTATCAGAATAACCGATGATTACTATACTCAACTAGGCAGTTTAATATTTTATTTACTATTTAATGTAATTAGATAAAATTTGTGATGTGTAGTACAGAAATCCTAATATATTTTACATAATATTGATTGAAAGTATAAACAGTATTTATTATCATTAATCATAAGCCTAAAAATTATGAAAACTCAAGCCTAAAACATTGTCAAACATCAAATAAATTTAGATTAAATCTTTTTCTTTTAATATAATAGTTTTCAATGAAATGTACAATTTCCTATTGTAGACCAATTAATTATTAAATAATGAGATCAATTTTTCAGTGATGCTTATTTATTCTTCATACAAGGTGACACTCAAAATAAATACCAATGTAATATTATTACAGTACCATAAGTTTTATTATTAAACATATACAAGAAACATTTACTTAAGTATACATTTTTTAAGCCATGTTCTACAAAATAATTTTTATTAAAAGTAAAAATGATCAAAGAAAGAATTTGTAGGAATAATATAATTTCAATTCCTTTCAGTTCTATTATGTTTAAATGGTAGTTTAATATTATTATCAAGAAAAATCACAAATTAAGAAATTATATTTTATCAAATTTTAGTTCACATACTAGTGTTATTATTCAAGCCTCTAGCAATTATCAATACTTAAAACTAGAAGAGAAATTATGGCTGACCTGTAAAACAGGTTTTTTATTATTATTTAAATTTTAATCTTATACCAATAGATAACATAATATAATACATATGGTATGGTGTGTTTTGTTGATTTTAAATTTTTTAAAAACTCAAAATACAATATAAATACAAAGAAAATTAAACAAAACTTAGGTATATGTGTATGTACTGCATTTATATAAAATTATTTAATAAGTAATATATTGAATACTTAGGATAAAATACTACTTTCTATCATAATTGCTGAAATTTTTTTATTTATTACTTTGAATTATTTTAATTAATAATATAACATTCTTAAATCAGTTCAAATATATTATAGGAAAATAGATATATGTTTATTACGTAGATGTCTCATAGTCATTCAACTAATCACTACGAAGGGCACAAGGAATATAGCATGACCAGATGTTTACAGCGTGACTTGGGGGGGAATATGACATCATAGATGAGGTCATTGGATTGGAAAGAAATACTACCTATATAGTTAAAATCATTTGTTTAAAAGTATTATATATCCATGTATATGAAAATAAATACAACTGTTGGGTCAAATTGTTGAAAAATTAAAATATAATCCATTAAAATTTTTAAAAATACCGAAAAAATGAATAATTTATTTCAGATTAAATTTGACAATAGACAACATGGCAATATCTAAATAATAAAGCCATCAACATATTATTTTATAGTGAACTTAATTAGTTTAAAGGTTATATACTTTTGCATTAAACATTCATAATTAGTAATATCTATAGGTACTTAAATTTAAATATCTGATATTAATTAAATATCTAAATACTTAAATAAAAAATACATACCAATAGTTTGATAAATGAAAAGTAATATGAGATATCTGTGGCTAGCAAAAGATTTTTACTTTTGTCCTGAAATATAAGATAAATATTTTTTAGATATCATAACAGTAAACACATATACCAATATATCTATAAGTTCCTAGTAACTATATTTAAAACAAACTCAGAGGTGAAGTTATGAAAAATCACTACATTTAAATTAATGAAATATTTAAAAGTAAATGACACATACACAATAATAACTATAAATATATGAAATAAAACCAAATAACCAATGGACTATGATAAAATAGTTGGGAGATATTACTAAAAGGTTCAAAGTATGACTAATCAGTAAGGAATTTAAGACTTGAACAAACTTCTAAATAGATAATTCAACACCAATAATAACCTAAATCCACAGAATAATATTTTATTTCATAAATACATACTACAACAGAGAATCAACTAAAATCTTTTGAATCAATAGAATTATCAATTTAAAATATTATAAAATTTTAAGAAAATGAATAATTAAGTTACTTTGAAATCTTTGAATAGTTACTTGTATATAGTTAACATTTAATATGTTATAATAAAATTCTTAAAAAAAAAAAAAGATCCTACATAAGTAATTTGAATTAGGTCAATAAAATTTTAAACAACAAGATATACTTTGTTCCTTTGCCAAAATTAAGAAGAAACCTCAGAAAAACTAAACAGTTTATTTAACAAACTCAAAAAATTAATTTAAAACCTTCCAATACAATTGATAGTGCCAAAAAATTCAACATTCAACACATAATTTACCTAGAGTTAAATACTCAATACATAAGCATACAGGTATAGCTAAATGTTACAAGCAGAAATTCAAACTTTTAAATAATTTGTAAAAACTAGTTATGGTTGATAAAATTAGAATTGACAAGAATAAAACTGAGTTTTGAAGTTGATTTGTAATTGCATTATGGAATATGGAGGTATTTACGTTATAAGATGTATATACTTATGTGTCTAAAATAGATTTACAATAATTATAAAATAATAAACATAAAACTAATCTTGAACTAACTCTCGATTTTTTATCGGTTTATTTTTTTTTTAGTAATTAACCAAAAACACCATCCAATTAGTATATACAATTTTATGATTCGATTTAATTGCCAGGTTAAAAAGTCATTAAAACCAGAAATAAACAGTAATTATAATCTAATGTAAGGCACATATTATGGATTGCGGTGGAAAAATGGGTATTAGGTATTTATAAAATATTGTAATAGAAGACAACAGATGATAAACCATAGGATATCGGTTGGAAGTTTCTCAAAAAAAAATCGCGTAGACGATGAATATTAAAATAGGCAAGAGATGCCAAGTGAAACATCGTTTACACTTATAGAAACGGTAGCAACAGTGACCTCCGGACGCAGGGAAACAAATGTACTAGCCTTATATGGGTACAAAAGTCAAGTCACCTCGACTAGAACAAAGTATATGATTATTATTGTGCGCCCCATGACCTAATTTTAAATTGATATACGAAAGCAATGATAGTAACGGTGATGGTATGTCGTCGTGTCGTACGCGTCGACACAAAAGCAAATATTTTACACCCGACGGCGGGGGGTGGACCTAAAACAAAAAGTCCCAACGCCGCGAGTATGTTATATAAAAAAAAAAAAACGTTAATACAAAACTTGCGGCCGAGAAAACGTAAAATAAAATATATATATATATATATATATGTGTATATGTATGTTAAATTTTTACCGGCGTGTGCGATGTGATTGAAGACGGTATTGCCGTTATTGCAACAATCGACGTCAAGCTACGATGTCGGTGGCGGCGGTGCTCCGGGTGAGCGCGATCGATTCTCCTCGGTTCTGCGGCGCGTCCGGGGCGAGTAGTAGTAAACAGTAATGCTGCTGCTGCTGCTACGGCGACGGTGGCGACGGCGGCGGCGAGTGACGAGCGACGACGACTGTGCGAGACAGTAGACCGCGGTATCAACACATGGTGGCGACGGGCGTGGTAGTGGTAGTGGTTGACGAACACGGTGGTGGTAGCGGTGGTGGTGGTCGACCGTTCGGCACTCTAGTACTGTACTATATTATTGTACTCCACGAGTTGACGTGTTTCGTCGGCGGCGGCGGTGGCTCCGTCAATCCGTTCGTTGTGTAGTCGTACTCGCGGTTCGCGCTACACCAGCGGGGCGATGCGCGCTTTCTCTGCGTTAGAATATTATTATTATTATTATTATTATTATTACTAGTTACAACTACTACTGTTTGGTACGGGCGAGGTAGCGAGAACGCGGGCGCGCTAAAGGGGTAAAAAAAAATTAGAAAAAATATTTATCGATACGGCTGCGACGAGAACAATATCAAGTAACAGTCGTCGTAGTTGTTGCAGTTGCCCTGTTGCCCAATAATGGCCAAGTGACGTTGCGGTGGTGCGCGTGCGCCGCCGCATTCTCCGCCGGAAGGATGTTAGCAACGATCCGTCGCACGGCGACACGCACGGGACCGCGGTTTGACGACCCCTGGCGCCGGTCGCATCATCGGCATATTCAGCTGCTGCTGCTGCTGCGGTAGCAGCTGCCCACCCGTCGCGCCTCGTCGCCCACCCGGAGCCGTCTCGCACCAAGTCCGAGTGCAAAAAGACGTATTTATGTATACATGATATATATATATATATATATATATATATATATGTGTGTTAATGTTTACGTGCCGGCCTATTTACGTACGCGGTTTTTCGCATTTCATTTCGTTCCGTTTCCAACGTCATATGTGTTTCAACGAGTCGATTTGAATCACGGGCATTCCCAAAATAACCGGGGAGACATCGTGCGTCGGACGAATGAAACCAATTATGGACTTGAAACGTTCAGTGTTGTTCAGATGTTTAGTTCTCGGAAACCGTTGCGACGATCGAACGCGCGACGATGAAAGCGATGACGAGAACGCAAAGTTAAAAATACTTTTTCCATCACATGCTTCGAGATGTTGTGTAAACAGCGTGTTTTGTTATTTGGGCCATACGGTCGGGGCTCATGGCCTGCGGGTAAGAGGGTATTGGAGTAGACTAGTAGAGCCAATAGAGTATAGTGGCAACCCCTGGCTCGTCGAAACACTACGTACGCGTAACGGTCGTTACGCGCAAACGATTGCGGAACGAAAAAAAATTGATGTTTCTCATTTCTGAAATTTATGCATGTCGCGTACCTATTACATTATTACTATTTTTGTAAAATGTTCGAGACCAAGTTTTAGGTTTGCTAAACCAGGAGTGTTCACAAAATAAAATATAGGCATTGCTTTGCATTGGTCCATATTCTAATAATATTATCGAACTTGCCTAAAAACATTTTTGAGACGCGTACCTACCTGATAAAGTGACGAGGGGGGGGGGGTGGACGCCGGATGGTCACCAAACATTATTTTTGTTGTGTAACAAAGTTGTAAATGTAAAATTATACCACCACCACCATACATCCTATTTTAATCTTTGCAAATACAAAACGTATTTTTTTTTCACTTTTGACACAGGTATTTTAATGGTATACGTATTAGTATGGTATATAATGTAATATTCTAATGTTATAAACACGTATTGTTTTCGTAAAAATTGCACTGCACTGATTTTCTATTGTATTAATCAATATGTGTAATGTGTAATGTGTATGATCCATCCAACGGACCATCCGGAACACCCCTTGAATGATGTGTAGCAATAACTATAATTTAACAAGTATATTTTGGGCGCCACTGCCTACTAATAAAACCAAATGGTGACACGCGTGCAGCATTAAATTAATTTTTGGAATATTTATAAACTTTATTGTACGTATCTAATGTAATAATAATAGTGTAAACTATATACATTCGTAGCTGGTGTCTACGTAATTTTCATGACGATAAGAACCGGACGCTGTTAGCACGTGAAGAATGTGTTTTGAATAACCCATTCGACGATTACGTGTATGTTTTCGTCGATGTTTAACTTTGACATTTTTTATTGACTATTTCAAACGTTTATAAGCCAGAATCATGGTTATTAAAAGACATATTCTTAGTTATTAAAAAAAATCTTTGTTTTAATCATGTTATATGCATTCAAATTATTAATATTCAAAACGTTTTATAGCATGTTTAAACGTAGATACCGACTTTTTATTCAAACACAATTTTTAACATTTTTCAACACTCAATAATCAACAAATATTTCATAATCATAAATGTTTATAGACTTTCTATAGCTATATAAGCCCAGGCCCAGCATTACGGTTTGATTAACTTATACCGATACAATATTTTCATATAATCAATAAAAGCTATAAAGAGCCAATTTTATATAATAACGAAACCGAACTAAGTAATAAAATGATTTATTTGTGTCTTATACGATTTATATGCAATGTATATAAGTCTACATTTGTATAATAATTTATTATTAGCTATCAATGTTATAATATTTGATTAGGTACGAGGTACCAAGTTAATCACAGTGATGTTATTATAAACAGTAAAATGTGAATTTAACACTGATTATTTTACATATAATTATATTTTAAGGCTAGTAAAGTATATTGTAGTACATTTTATTTTATAATTCATACGCATATGTAGATTCTATTTGAAAATTATATCTATTAGTAAAAGCAACAGTTGTTTTATTAAAAAAAATAAATAAATAAAAGAAAAAAAATGATATAGGAAAATAATTATTAAAAAAAAAGAATAGTTAAATAAACCAACAACAATTTAAGTATTCAAAAATATTACTTTTTATCAAATCTTGGTTCAAGTCAAGATACTATACAAATATATATACCTATACAGTTTACATTACAACCATAATTTATAATCATAATACATAATTGCCTTATATTACGTGAATGCTAGGATTGGCTACTTAATATAAAAATCAACAAACACTGAATTCGACAGTTATTATAGTAATGCACGACTGCACGAGTGTGAATTATGCAACAACCAATGTTATTCATCGATAGATATCCAAAATCACATCTATCAAGTAAATACTGCGTGTGTATGATTGACATTCATGTAAAAATAAATCTTAATCAGCCCACAAATACATGGTATAAAAGGTAAATATTAATAATACAGTAGTATAGTGATTGTTGAAGTATAGGACACTACAGGTATATTATTATGAAGATAAACATAATAAACAGATGCTTCACGCGTGCGTATTGATATAATTACCTACGTCATTCGTAAAATATAAGTGGACTTTTGCTATCTCATCGAAAACCCCATATATTTATTATCGATTGAACTTTCGTTATTGTTTATTCGACTTGAAATATTATCAATCCTTTTTTTTTGGGGGGGGGATACCTGGTGGCTGGTATACATTATAGTTTTCACTAATACGTACAATACTATAATTAGTTATGTTATCATCAGTTTTGTCGAGAGCATATACGATATACTGCATTCTGACAAATCTGTAATAATATAGCAATTTTTATGAGAAATACGGTGATGGTAGACGGTGTAAATATAGATAAATAAATATATATTAACAAAAAACTTATATGCTGATCGTCTGAAATAAAAAATTAATATCCATTACAAAATTTATTTAAACAATAATATGTTAAATACGTTAAATAACTGTTAAATCAATTGTTATATTGTGTTTTATATTCTTCACGAACTGCTTGAAAGTTATGCGCATTGTACCAGTGAATTTTCAAAATAAAGTTGAGAGCATACGGCATATAATATGTAGTATACGTATACCCTATGAGAACATCACTGATTATAGTATTGTAGTATATAATATGTCATTTGTCATAAACAAATTGTGTTAATATTTGGGTCAGCCATTAGAATTATTAACATTGTGTAATTTATTGATAACCATGATTTATTAGAGTTTATGGTTACGACTTAATGTAATGTAGTACGTAATCGACATAGTATAATATATTTAGTTTGGAAAATGTAAAAATATAATATACGAATTCGTGAGATTGTCACAGTTATAAAAATGATTATAAACTTATTATTATAAATAAAAACACATCAGGACACCAAATTATACAGTGGGTTGGTAAAATAATAACATTGAACAGCGAACACTCGTACTAAACGAAAAATAGTCATAGTAATCAACTGATGTAAATATTTAAAAACTAACCTAACCTAACCGTTCTGTTTTATTTTTGTCTACTTTTAAAGACTTAATTAATTGTGTTTGCATAATATTTATAAGTATTATACATTTATTTTTCGACACTTTTTACTATGAATAATATAATCTAAATGGCTACCAATAGTTGATATTATAGTTGGTGAATGTCTGAAATAATCGTCCGATAGATTTATGTGAATAATATTTTATTAAATTAGTAAGTGCATACATTTTAAGTTTTAATCAAGGGTCTCAATCATTTTAATAATATAGTATAGATGATTACAATAAATGGCTGTAATAATTCGTTCTTCCAATTAAAACGTTATGTATATAGTATACTATACATAAATTATGTATAATTTATAAAATTATTATTAAAAATGTGTTTAAAGATTTTTCTAGAATTATGTTTGACATTTATACTAATTTAATTGTATGAATAATATCTACTATATACGTAAATTATATTATGATTAAAATAATATATTATTCTGTGACCGTAACTAATCACTAGGTATACCTAAAACATACGATATTAATAACAATTTCAAAAATAAATACTCTACATTTTTGGAGAACTTATATTGCATGTATTATTCTAATGCATATTTTAATGTTTTTATGAACCAATGTGTATAAAAAAAGTCATTTTTGTTTTATTATTTACATTTTAATTATGAAAATGCTGACATAATTTTTTTTTGTATATAAAATATATCATTTGATGATATCATGCAGTAGCAACATAAATTACAAAAATACAAAATAATTAATTTCAGTAAAATAATCAATTTATATTTTATGCTTTAACAGTGCATTATAACTATTAAATATTAACTACACTCTACAGTAATAACTATTAACAAATCATACGTAAGTGAACGTGCACAGGTAACCGTATAATATACAGAATTGAACATGCTTGGTTTCAAGTACATTTTTTTTTTATGAGAAAATTAAACAGTACTCAGTAGTTATTAAAACTAGCAAATTAGGTATAAAATAATAATAATAATAATAATAATAATAATAATAATAATAATAATAATAATAATAATAATAATAATAATAATAATAATAAATCTTGATAAAAATTGTATGATCTTTTAAAAAGAGTATTATAAGTGCAATAAATATTATATAATTTACATTTTAAGAATAGAAATTATTTGTACATTTTTAATAATAAAATGTTCTATATTATTGAAGAATATTTTTTTTAACTTTAAGTAAAGTAAATAAACTTTTTAGAGTAAAATGTTCAAATAATGTATGCATGCATTTATAAAAATGTACACAGGTAATTTATTTGAAATGAATCATTAATAGTGGAACCCGTTTTCTTTCGCTCAGAAATTAGTATAGCTTTTCATAATAAAATTCTACTGCTAATAATATAATATTTTATATTATGGATTCAAATTATTATTCAAGAATATTCGTAGCGAAGGGCTATATAGTACATAGGTAACGTAAGATAATAAAAAATATTTTAACTGCGAATTTACCGTAAAATACTATATTAATATCATACCTGAAAACTTTATTCATATACGTATAATATATAATAGGTACACTGCCCGGTGAGATACAAGATGAGGTCGAGGGACTATTTAATATCGGAAATTATACAAAATACTGGTTCCGGGTATTATAATTATCATAATTGCTATTATTCATATTATATTAGTCATTATATTTTTACTGCAATGACGAGTATTGTTAAATTCAAAAAATAATTCTGTGTAAATTGTTGAGTGTATAAATGTATATGAAATTTATTACACAATACATATATATAAATAATGAGTAACTTGATGATAGAGAAAATATTAAATTGTTAAGACTAAAAAAATAAATAGAATAATTCTTATCGTATATTTCAAACTTAATACATTGAAAAATTATCACTGTTGAACCTTTCAATTTTTTAGCACCAATGTATTAAAATAGATTCAGTTATATATAAAACATAGGTCTAAACGTTTCATATAAATAAATATAAATAATAAATTCAATTTAATTCTAATATATGTCCAGTTTTTTTCTTCAATTTTTTTTAGAAAAATTATTGTTAAAATACCAAAATTATCTATTTAAAAGATCAAAGTTAATACCCTAACGTAATTATACGATAAAGTTAAGTTTAGAGATGGAATATGAGAAATAAAAATAAAAATACCTTATAGTTTATGGCTGGAGAAAGACACTTATTGGAGTTCACATTGCATGTCTGCACATGATAATAAATAAGAACAATTTGAAAAAATAAACTGAGAATATTTGTTTATTAATTTAGTGCCATGGAAAATACAAAGTGGGAAATCATTCAAAGATAATTCAATGGATTTAATGGAGTGATGTGGAAGTAGTAAAGTGTGACCAATTCCCATCCGTGAAGAGGAAATTATTGTTTTTCAATACTGTTTTAGATTTTAAAGTAAATCAAGGTTGGTTGAGAATTGATAGAACAGCAAACAGCAGTGCTGTACACCAGGTGGTAAAGTTAAGAGTTAAATTAAACCAAGCAGTGATTGAGTCACGTCTTGTAATTTATATATATAAATATTTTTTTTTAATACAAAGAAATCAGAACAAGAAATTAAACTATACATACGAGAATGAAGGAATTGCGTATAGTATAAAATGGATTTAGTTGTAAATGTCTAGGGCCGGTTTGCAGTAAATAATCTGCTCGCGTTACTATTGAAAAATAGTCATTTTTATATAACTGCAGCCTTAAATATGAGTCCAAAGTGTTGTCCTATTCTGCAGAGTACAGAGCCACTAAATTGTCAAAGCGATTGCATAGTTATTCGCCATTTGAAAAACATTTGTTATTCAGCAGCGAAAAGAAAATTTAGCTATATGATGCAATATTTAAGTGAAAGTAAACTTAAAATACTCGTTTAAGTATAATAATTTTATTATATTCAAGATTTTCAATAAATAAAGTTTATAAGTAAAATTATAACAGCATTGTATAATATAATAATTTAATATATATAGTTTGAAATTTTAAAGCTCAAAACAAATTATTTTGCCCAAATATTGTTATATTGCCTAAACAACGATGATAAAGATTCTCTATTGTTGTTCAACATTCTTCATAAATCTATTTAAATGTTAAAATGCTCAATAAATATTATACAATAAGTCATACAAACAATTCTTTCGGTCCCGGTAAATTCCACTGATTTAATAAGTCGTAAAACACTTACAATGTACCTATACATATACTTATTACGGAACTTGTTTAACATGATACGTGAAACAAAAATACATTTGCCGGTACTGTGAGTAATATAAACCATAACAAGACGAAGAACTGAACATTTTTTTTTTACAATGATAATATTGTATAACAATATTTTAATTAGTTAAGTTTTCAAATGATGACCAACTTTACAAAAAAGTTGTCATGACTTACTAAGACAGTGGTTTATGTATATATATATAATTTAGAATATTTTACAATCGAAACTTTAACCACTTATATTATTCATATGTTTTTAACATTATGTAACTTTAATTCAGATCTTGTTTTAATTCCATAGGGAATATGCATCATATAGTTGAAAATGCACTCTATATAAAATTAAAATCAAAAGTTAAATAAACATTTTAGCCTCTTGAGTGAATTGTATATATAATAAGTTTATAAAAATAATGCGTTTTTTTCTATGTAAACATTTTTTTTTTTTTGAGCATTGTCTGTTTTAAATACTAAAACATATATTGAATTTAGTTCAATATTTTTCAATCTGGGTAGTGGGTAAAAATGGTACAATATATACAATATAATATAATGTAATACCACGTTTAATTTCTGTTAGTTGTTTTTTAATTATTTACCATTCTGGATATATCTACAGCGAACCGGACGGAAGATATCAGGATATCAGCTCAACTAACAGACTTAGCGACTATACGGTTGCATTTCTATGTGTGTTATATAGGTCATATTTGACGATGCATTGAAAATAATATACCTGTGTCTAATAATGCATTACTTTTCTTTTGAGTCCGCATTTTTTACTTAATTGATTCATTGCCTTCATCCGTTTATCTTCATACATTCAAAGTCTATTGATTTTTTTTTTAAATTGATTCTTAGTATGTACATTTGTTCTGCGTTGTACAATGTACATCAATATCGTTTGACGCTTGTAGATTTTATCAAACAGAAAAAAAGTATAATTTGCAATAGACTTTCGAATTAAATGTATTTCATAACATCAATGTATAATGTATAAATTATAATACTTATTCAGTATACCTATTCATCAAGTTTCGTCATTGCTTATAAATTAGTTGTAATATTTTAATCTTTTTATTTTTTAAATTAAATTATTTCAGATTCTGAAAGGAGTGATGGTGAATGTATTGCTTTTACAATGATGTGTTTTTTTAATTAAATTTTTTATCTTTATGTCTGACTACACCTTTTGGCGCAGTAAAAATACTTCGATTTCCTTATATAACGACTATTCTGAAAGAAAAGTGAATCTAGTTGGTACTTTTGCAAGTCAAAAATCAAACATCACGGGAAGAACATGATCTGTGTTTTATTCGATGATTTTCAACTATTTTTTATTTTTATGCTAGTTATGAGTATATGTAAAGTATTGAAAATTAAAAAAAACTCATAGCACGCTTAAAATTTAAAATATCATAAAAAACTGCCGACCAAAATACAGATAATAATGAAATAATGTTCTTCCCAATAATAGTTTGATATTAGGTCAGTTAATGCTAATATTGAAGTTAACAATAACACAGCATATATTTTGAATTACTGGACGCAATTTGCTATGTTGTACGTTATTGTAAAAACGGAGACAATACACATGTGGCGTCCTCTTAACAAATACCTACTGGTTATTGTCAATTATCCTGGTGTTTGTCGAATAAGCGAGCAGAGTTCCGCAACGACTGGTATCTTTGAAAAGTAGGTAATAAAATATTATTCGAAGCACTTGTACAAGTAGCCCAGGAGTACAAGTAATAATGTAGTATATAAGTCACAAATCACAATTAAACTGTTCGTACAGCTAGTGTAGTTCACTATAATATA
Organism: Chaitophorus viminalis; assembly: GCA_025469195.1. Taxonomy (NCBI): domain Eukaryota; kingdom Metazoa; phylum Arthropoda; class Insecta; order Hemiptera; family Aphididae; genus Chaitophorus; species Chaitophorus viminalis. The sequence continues at coordinate 299,232 of JAIPRK010000199.1, forward strand.
GTCTATAGTCCAGTATAGAGGTATATATAATATTAATGGGTATGGCTGAAATAAGATGTGTTTTTTGTTCGTTAATTGTAAATTTCTGGTTAAAACTTGCAGTGATGATGTCTATTTAGCTTCGGTGCAGTGCCGTCGATATTTATTTTTTTTTTTTTTTTTTTTTATTTATTAAGAAAATATACAACTATTCAATAATATGCACAACCAACAAGTATTAGCGATGATAGGATTTACATAACATGAAAGTGACATGATGTAGGAGGGCTCCCAATGGAGCTACCTACTTGAGTATTTATTAATGGAGGGGGTCTCTAACCCATTTTCGTTTAAGTCTTCGTGGGGGGTTGTCTGGGATGTGTTGAGAAGCAAGATAACTAATGTTAGGGTTACTATGGGAGCTAAATTTATTGTGGAGTTTTTGGTAAGCAGTTTTAATGACTTGGTTTACGTAATTTATTTTCAGGTCTGAGTGTAGGGTTTTGTTACTTACATACCAGGGGGATTTTGTAATAATGTGAAGGCAGATGGATTGGAAAGATTGAATTTTTTGTATGTTATTTGGAGCGGAATTACCCCAAATTTGGATACCATAGTACCAAAGAGGAAATATATTTATTTAAAAATAAAAATACTATTGGACTCCATCACAATCACACATCAATTACAAAATATATAGTTTTCTTATCGTCATTCATAATTAACTATATTATCATATTGTGTTGGATATTTATAGCATGGTAATAATGAAATAAAATAAGTTTGTAAAAATAACGTGATCGGTATACTTGATAAATAAAAACCGCAAGAGATGTAAGTTCTTATAAGCCTATGGATCGCTGAAAATTTTAGAATTCCAGATGATTAACGCTTTAATTAGCTTTAAATAACGATTAACGCGTGTTAATTAAAGAAAAAAAACATATTAGTATATTGAAAAACCTTTAAAATTAATATACTTCAAAGGCTATATTATATCAAAAAGTTTTCTTAAATTTAACTTAACCATCAGAGTAGGATAAAGTGAGCTAATTATAGTAAAAATATCATAATACCTAATGTAACGCATTACATCAGAAATTTATCACTAATGTAAAACTGTCAACTGATACGTAATGTCGTAATATTAATAACGTTATAAGCGTCAATTTTTTTTTTTTTACTCCATGGGGTGATCATAAAACATTAAAATGTCTTAGCCAGTACTCTCTATTGCCGGATGTAATCTATTAAGTTTACCCTCAAGGCCTCGAACAAACTGATATATAGAATATATTAACTTATTTCATTCCAGATATAACTTCAGATTCTGTATCCTTTCAACTCTCTGCCATTAGCCAGATAGTAAATTATCATATAATTATTAAAAAATACCAATACATTATACATTAGATTGTTAAAAGTATAGCTAAGTGCCTCCTACATAGGTATAAGTATCAAATTGTAATTATTAAATTATCTTAACATGAGTAATCATTGTTGTGAACACGGTGTTGTGCTAAATCCGATCCAATAAATTCAGAACGAAAAATACATCGTAATTAAACGGATGTTATTATATATCATAGTAAACACACAAACTAAACGTTGTTTTATGAGATCATTAAAAATATTGTTTTTTTTTCCACCACAATATTAAAAAATAAATGCTTATTAGTTATAACTATTGTTATTTATACGAAGACCTAGCTATAACATTTGTTCAAGGGCTAACACAGAAAAAAATTACCGGAAGTGGTTAAAATAAAAACAATTTAGGTAGTCCCAATAGTTATTTGTCTATTATTTTCTCAACCATTTAGCATATTTGAATATATGATTTTTTTCTTCTGAATTTAGCATATTAAATCGTCCACCCCCAATAAATTCTTGACAACGTGCCTAAAATTTTTAAAGGTGTTGTATGCGTTAAACGAATTTTGTATGGTTTTATTGAATAACTCGACCTTTTCCCGTTTATATTTATAAAGTTATCGCTTATAACTTTATAGTATATTTTATCACGGTCAACAGTAACGCACGCATAACTCTTCTCTCGTTTTCGATTATTATATCCATAATAATTTAATTTTTACTTATTTTTTATTAACGCCTTGAAGGATTCGATGTAATTTCAAGCTCTCATACTGGTTCAAGAGAGTCCTTAAATGAATTAGGAATATTAAATAAAAACTTGAATGCTACAGAAAAATTTGATCATTATACGTGAGTATGAAGTTTAAAGATAAATTTATGAACTGTAAGAGTTGCCAAGTGAGAGGATATTATTTTATAAGAAAAAGAAAAAATATAGGTATCTTATACATATCATAATTAATTAATTTTTAATTTTAAACTTTATGCAGAGCTTACAATATTATACACTCCTGTCTACTTTCATTATAATATATTAGCGTCCTACAAAACTTCCATCGACAAATATTGCTATTTTTCATGTTGTTTTCACGTATTACCATATTGATTATAAATTCTACATATAGTGTTTATAACCAATGGTAATATTTTTTAACATACTGAAATACTTAGGTGGGTATATCTTCATACACATTGAAAGATTTTGATAAAAATTTAACCGGGATGACGGATTTTACAAGTATAATATAATTATAATATATAATATGCATTATATAAACGATAAACCTATAAGGCTATAAAAATAGTATTCCAATGTAAAATCAACTCGATCTTTGTTTACAACACCAGAATATGATATCAGGTGTATTTTCCTTACGCATTATTATTATTTGACATCATAAACCAGTGGCATCATTTGGGGGGGGGGAATTTGCCCCCCCTTGTCATAAGTGGGCCGGAAATGGGCCGAATACGGTCCGGATGTGGACCGCAAGCCCACTATAAACTCACATTTCAAATTATTTAATTCTCTGTATTATAATGAATTATTTTTCTATTTTCAATGAGTATTAGTGTACCTACCTAAAATTATAAATAACTCATTATACTCATAGACCTTATACCTTAGTATAAGGTCTATCGACTATAATTATACTATATTATAAAAATGAAATATATACAAAAATGAATAATAAATATTAAATCATTGACCTGTTGTATGTTTTGTTATATTTTTTTAAATACATTTATACTCATATTTGGTATAAATAGGACATCAATTGGGGTAAAATTCCTCTCAAAATAAGTCATCATATAATAGCTAAAAGGTAATATAAGGTATCCCTCTACAACAGTGTTTTCCAAACTTTTTACCACCACGGACCACTTCTACAATGTTTTATAGGTTGCGGACCACCTCAATTTTACGCAAACTAGGAAGACCTTTTTTTTTATTTTTTGCTCATTAACATGAATATAAAAAATTTATCAATATAATTTTTATTATTTTACTGTACTATAACATATAATTATTAAACATTACACGATAACAGCAATAAGATAACCGTACATTACGGTGAAATAAAATATTTTTCGCTGTTTAAAAAAAATAAAGTTTTTAATAGAAAACGATATAAATTAATAGGTATCGCGGACCACTTATAAATGGCCCACGGGCCACTGGTTGGGAAACACTGCTCTACAATATACATGGTACATATTATTATATATGTATTATTTAGTCATTGTTAGCCCTCAAAAAGTGAGTTATTTTAGCCTTATTTCAGATAACAGGTTTTTTTTTTTAGTTATATTTTGGGCCGGTCAAAACTTTTGGCTCCCTCTCGAAAACTGAAATGACGTCACTGTTAAAAACATCAACTACATGACACATGGAGGTCTGTAATTATTTCGATATGGTATTTCCGATTTTGCTCTTCATGTCTTAACACATGACAAAATAAATAAATATTATCGGAATCGTGTATTTACTAATATTTGTTTTAATAATCCCACAAAACAATATTTATTACCAATCAAGTATACCTGGGGTGCATAAAAGTGAACATGAGAAACCGTTGAAACTATCGAAATGATAGTTACAGAAATAATAGCATTTTGATGTTGTTGGAAAAATAAAATGTAAGCAATGATAATCGCATTGACGATTGAAATTACATTCTGGTATATCAAAAAATAATGTCCACAGCACGATATATAGGGATGATAAGGTGATGATGGTGATGCTACTTCCCCGATACGATCGTCGTTAACAAAAGGAATCCTGTGTACGTTATACCGACCATCCATTTGGTAATAAAAGTCAGATGATCGTAGGTGTCTCAGAACACCTTCTATTAATAAACATAGGGAATCTTGAAAAATCAAATATGTCTAGGATATAATTCAAGTAATCCTTATCCTGGTCCACGAGTTGATATTTGAAACATATAATTTCATTGATAATGTCCAGGAATCCTGTGTACGTTATACCGACCATCCATTTGGTAATAAAAGTCAGATGATCGTAGGTGTTCTGAGCATCGAATATATTATCTTTAAAATTTCTGTAAACTTGATGGATTGTTTGCTCCGTACCGTCCCAGTAAATTTTTAACTGATCCACGGTACGACAGTCGTCCACTAAGCTTTGCACGTACAGACTAAAAAGTATAAAACTGTCTATAAATTTTGATCGCAACCAATTTTGTTTCCTTGGACCAACTTTTTAAACAATTTTTATGAATAACGTTATGAAACACCAGTGTTACCCCTTTTATATCTTTCTCACCTTTAGGATTTGGCGTACGGTGACAATGGGTCGAGTACCGAACTTCCACTAAATACATGACATTGTACGTAAATTTTCTTAGGTTTTCCATACGCTCTACGTTAAATGAATTCTGTACTATTTTATAGAACAAATCGACATAATACAGGTTGTACTTTACCATCAACAGTATTCTCTTCCATTTAACGGTATTGCATTTGTACACCATGTTTATGATTAAATCAACGATTTCTTTTTCCAATTGAAAACTACTATTAAATTTTTAAAAGGAACTGTTTTTCAAATTCTATTCTATAGCGTTATTCTTGCATTCGACAATTAAGGCGTCCATTGAATTCAATATTTTTAATAAGTTTCGTATTCTAGTGCACAGTACGACTTTCGCAAAAGTCATGTTGGGCGTGGACAAATCTCTATAATCTGTAACGTACTCTGATATCATAGAGGGCATGAAGTACATTTTTTACAAAAAAATTTTAGAAACAGCCGGATGCAATTTGGTCTGAGGACACAATTTTTGGTAGTAAAAATGCTTCGATTTTCTTAAACAGCAACTTTTCTGATAGGAAAGTGAATGTAGATGGTATTTGGGTACGTCAAAAATCAAACTTTTTCAATACTTTTTTAAAAAATCGAAAAAACGATAAAAAAATTACGAAAAAACGGGAAATTTTACGCAAAATTACGTTTTTACAAACTAAATTTTTTTAAAATACTGTAACTCAAAAACGAAAATTCGCAACAACTTGAAATTTTCATCAAATCTTTATATTGGTGTTTTCTATACGTGGTTAAGTTTTCAAAGTATTTTGACATATTTTGACTTATTTATAGACAATTTAAATTTTCGATTTTTGTAATTTTTTTTTTTTTGTAAACACCTATAAAATTTAAATGGCTGGTCGAAAACTCTCGAAAATTTAATACAAGGTTTAAAATAAGCTCAACTTATCTTCACTAGAAAATATCGATGATCGTTTCACTCAAATTTTTTTTATAAGCTCATAAAGCCCAAATTTGTATAAAATGTGTCAAAATCACGAAAATTTGCAAATTATTTTGTAGATAAAAATTAATAAAATTTTTTCTGTTTATACTTAAGATTCAAAATTTGGACACTAGTTTATTCATAAGCTAATTTTCAAAAATATATAAAAAAATTTCTACTGGACCCAAAAGAAAAAATTTTATGACTGTTTTAAATTTAAATTTTTACGAAATTGCATTATAATTCAATTTAAATATAAAATACTATATTATTATTTACACATTTTAGACAAACATATTAACTCCGTTCAGAA